>NMXI01000030.1:0-125589 GCA_002851675.1 Verticillium nubilum
GGAGGAAGAGGAGGAAGTGGAGGAAGAGAATGAGGATTATTGAACAGTATTCGTATCCAATCTGACTGTCACATGATGCTGCATGTCGCCTTGAATGGAACTTAAATGCCCTCTGCTGGTCCGCTGCGGACCCGCTGCCGTGACCGCTCTTCCGAGCCGCCCAAAAAATCAAGGAATTCAAGCGGAGGTACAAATGTCAATGTACTGCGGGGCCGCTTCGCAACACCGCTAACCCAATTTGGCACCTTCGCAGTGATTTTGGGGGTTTTGCAACAGTGACCCCTATAGCCTGCCATACTCAGCCATGCCCTCCTTGTCTTAGCTCTTCCAACCCTCCCCCCAGCTAGTGTCTGGGGTCATCTGGGGTTTCGCGGGGAGGTCAGTGAATCCTCTCCGCACTTGCCGGGATCCTGTACCTTCGAAAATTCTGGTAACACCAGGGTTGGTGTGCTTCGATCCGGGTGGCATCTTCCATTCGAGTCATACATATAGACTCTCTCTCTCCCTCTTGTGTGATAGAAATCCTGTAGTATCATGATCTCCTACCACATCTTCAGGATTGACCCGTTTCTCTCTGCCTCTTTCTCCGTTAGGATCGAATCCTCACCTACCTGCTCCGAGCACACACATCAGTCTGGTCTGCCATCATGTCTTCCGACGGGCGGACTGACGTCGAGGGCAAGACCCAGGCACGGCACATTGAGACCGACGGCACCGATATCCGCCAGATTCTCGAACACGACGACAATGTAGCCAAAGTTGTCCACACGGACGGCACTGTCGACTTCGTCGACGCAAAAGCCATTGGTGGAGAGTACGACGAGATGCCCAAGGGATATTTCCGCAGTGCCAGCTTCATCGGGACCGTGGTCGTAGGTCTCTTCACGCCTCAAAACTCTTTTGTGCTCTCACTAACCAACATTTCAGGCCCAATGTCTCGGTAGCATCTGCGCTTACCTGGGCTGGGTCTTGCCGGCCAACACTCTGTATGCCCCCTCCGTTGACTCTACAAAGATCCACCAAGACGGGACGCTAACGCATTCACCAAGCATGCTGATCAACGCAGATATCGGCCCCTCGGTCAACATCAGCTGGGTCGCCACCCTGTGGACCATGGGAAGCTCTATCGGCTTCCTCCTCTTCGGCCGCCTTTCCGACATGTACGGCCGCCGCTGGATGGTCCTAGGCACTACAGTCCTTGGCATCGTGGGTTGCATCATTGGGTCTTGTGCCCAGAACGTCGAGACTCTCATCGCCGCCAACGTGTGCAACGGCATCGCGGCTGCCGGTCAGCTCTCCTTCGGCATCGTCCTGGGCGAGCTCGTGCCCAACAGGATGAGGGGTCCCATCGTAACCATCGTCTTCCTCTCCTCCCTCCCCTTTGCCGTCTTCGGCCCTGTCATCGCTCGCTCGCTTTTCAACAACACGTCTTCCAAGTGGCGATGGAGCTACTTCATGGGCGACATCCTCGGCGTCGCATCTCTCGTGCTGTATTTCTTCTTCTACCACCCACCGACGTACGGCCAGCTCCACGTCCAGGGCAAGACCAGGTGGCAGATGACCAAGGACCTTGACTTTGTCGGCATTTTCCTCTACGTGTCCGGCTGTGTGTTGTTCCTGATCGGCCTCTCCTGGGGCGGCGTGGCCCATCCGTGGGCGAGTGCCGCCACGCTCTGCACGTTGCTCATCGGCCTCGGCCTGATGGTGAGCTTTGTCGTCTATGGTATGTTCGGCGTGGGCTCATTCCGTGCTCTGGTTGAAGTCATGCTAACTGACTGCTCAGAGGGATACTTCTGCAAGAAGCAGCCCCTAATGCCCCCTCGCATGTTCAAGAGCATCGGGTTCGACGCCATTGTCGTTGTCGCCACCATTGGATCCATGGTCTATTACTCGCTGACCGTACTCTGGCCCGTCATCATCGGCTCAATGTAC
The DNA here is from genome assembly GCA_002851675.1 of Verticillium nubilum. Lineage (NCBI taxonomy): Eukaryota > Fungi > Ascomycota > Sordariomycetes > Glomerellales > Plectosphaerellaceae > Verticillium > Verticillium nubilum. The sequence continues at coordinate 1,933 of NMXI01000030.1, forward strand.
ACGACCGACTCGATGAAGATTGGCTGGCAGAGCTCCGTCGTGGGTGGCGGCGTGCTCCTCGGCCAGACGATTGCCGGATTCTGTATCACCTACGTGCCCAAAGTCAAGTATCAGTGCATCATTGCGGCGACCATCTCTCTGGCTTTTATGACCTCCATGATCGCCATCTCCCCCGATAGGTGGGCCGTGACCATTGCCACAGGCACCGTCGTCTGCGTCGGTAAGTTGCGTCCCGCTTCCTGACTCTGGCCGCCAGTTTCATTGACATCTTCTTCTCAGCCATTGGTTTCATCGAGAACATCTCCTTCCCCGGCGTCACGCTCGTCTGGGAAGCCCAAGACATTGGTCTCGCAACAGGCATCCTAGGCTCGATCCGCGGCCTCGGCGGCGCCGTCGCCCAGGCCCTCTACGGCTCTGTCCTTAATAACGAGCTCGGCAAAAAGCTTCCCGAGCTCGTCGTTCCCGCGGCCACGGAGGCGGGTCTCCCGGCTACCTCCCTCGAGGCTCTGTTCGCGGCCATCGCGGCCGGTGACTTCTCAGCCGTGCCTGATATCACGAACGAAGTCATCACGGCAGTAGGGGCGGCGACAAAGGTGGCGTACACGGAGAGCTTCAAGATGGTCTTCTACACGACGATCCCCTTCTCGGTCATCCTGCTGCTCAGCGCGTTCCTGGTACCCAACATGGAGAAATACCTGACTTCTGACGTGGCGAAGAAGCTGAACGGAGCGAAGCGCGAGGAGACGAATTCTGACGGGAAGGTTGAGAAGGCGTAATGGTGTGAAGCGATGCCGGCGTTGTGTGACCGTCCTCGATTAAGTATGATGTTCTTCCCCCCTTTCAAGGTACTCCGTAGCAGATAATGAATGCTGTTGTCGGGAATTCTTCACGGCGATCTGATGTAGTGTTTGTGACATTTGATCAACGAGAAGCCATGGAGTCACCGCAATTTGCACGGATGCAGGCAAGTAAGTAACCTACCTAACTACCTCAGGTAGTAAGTAGTAAGGTTGGCAGGATGTGTGTCTGCCTGTTCAAAACCCAATATGCGCGCTTCGCTGAATGATTGCAGGAGTTGACCTATCAACTCGATCCCATTTCCAGGGCTAATGCAGTGCACCGCGACCACTGGAGCTCCTGAATAAAGTACCTGTAGGTACCAAGGGTCAGAAGGGGGTCACACCACGGGGGCCAGGGGTCGCCTCCGATGGCGGGGCATAGAGGGGCATGGAGGGGAGCTGGCGGGGTGGCCGATCCCGGACACTGGATGGAGGGGTGGGGAGAGGGGGAGGCGGGTGTTTTGGTGGTGGGACGGCAGGCGGGAAAAAACATTGACGGCAGGTTGTCGCTGGTTTGACCCATTGGACCTGCCTCGAGCGCTACCTATTACTTGACTCACACCATTTGTTGACTTGAACCACATTCCTTCGAGCCATATTTCTGTCGTCTCGAGCCATTGACGAACAACACCTTACACATTCACATAGATTGCACATCGAAACCCACAAAATCATGGCCGAGTTCCCGACAAAGAAGTGCGGTACGTCATACAGGGCATCTCCAGCTTCCCAATGACCCCTCCGCACATCTCGCAACGCCGCTCCCAATCGCAGTCGCAATCCCAAGCTGACCTTTTTTCCCCTCAGGCGTCCTTGGATGCACCGGTTCCGTCGGTCAGCGCTTCATCCTGCTGCTCAGCCAGCTGTCTCACCTCCAGCTCGTCGCCGTCGGTGCGTCTTCGCGCTCCGCCGGCAAAAAGTATCGCGACGCGGCGAAATGGAAGCAAGCCACCCCCATGGGTGCCGTCGGCGACCTCGTCGTGCGCGAGTGCAAGGCTTCTGAGTTCACCGACTGCGACGTTGTCTTCAGCGGCCTCGACTCTGACGTCGCCGGCGACATTGGTGCGTCTCTTGCCTCTGCGCCTCTCCTTCACTCGCCGCAACTATGACTGACTGACATTCTGACGATCCCCTCCAGAAACCGAGTTCCTCAAGGCCAACATTCCCGTCTTCTCCAACGCCAAAAACCACCGCCGCGATCCCATCGTCCCTCTCGTCGTCCCCACCGTCAACCTCTCCCACCTCGACCTCATCCCCCACCAGCGCAAACACCACGGCCTCGAGAAGGGTTTCCTCGTCTGCAACTCCAACTGCGCCGTCATCGGACTCGTCATCCCCTTCGCCGCCCTCCAGGCTCGATTCGGCCCCGTCGACCAGGTCTCCGTCGTTACCCTCCAGGCCGTCTCCGGCGCCGGCTACCCAGGCGTCTCCTCCCTCGACATCCTCGATAACGTCGTCCCCTACATCCCCGGCGAGGAGGACAAGCTCGAGACCGAGGCACAGAAGATCCTCGGCACCCTCGCCACCGACCGCACCGCCGTCAACGAGCAGTCCGCCCTCCGCGTCAGCGCCACCTGCACCCGCGTCCCCGTCCTCGACGGCCACACCGCCTGCGTCTCCCTCCGCTTCGCCCGCCGCCCGCCCCCGTCCGCCGAGGAGGTCAAGGACGCCCTGCGCTCCTACGTCAGCGAGGCCCAGACCCTCGGCTGCCCCAGCGCCCCTCAGCCCGCCATTGAGGTCTTTGACGCCCCTGACAGGCCCCAGCCCCGCCTCGACCGCGAACTCGGCAAGGGCTACACCGTCAGCGTCGGCCGCGTGCGCGAGGACGAGAGCGGCATCTTCGACGTCAAGTTCGTCGCCCTGAGCCACAACACCGTCATCGGCGCTGCCGGCTCCAGCATCCTGAACGCCGAGGCAGCCGTGCTTAAGGGGTACATCTGAGTACTGCTGAGGTGGAGTAAGAAGAATAAGAAAAGAATGGACTTTAAAAGGGATATGGCCTGATGAAAGACAGGGGTGACCATATACAATCTATAGACGCGACGAAGTTCTGTTCACGGTACCAAATGAGTCCATCGTCTTCAGTAATGTGGCTGCGTGCCATGTGATTAAACTGGAGTTGCCCGTCTATCGAGAAATATCATCTATGTACGTCGAGTACGATGGTATACAGCAGTTTACGCTGCACGGGGGGTTAAAAAACCATGGAGCCTGGAACGTGATCCGGTCCATCATGTATCTGCCCGTCCGCCTGATGCTATGAAATAAAAGCTTCGAGCAAACCGCCCATGCCACGATGCAAGCAGCTGGAAGTATCAACAGCTCTGGTAACCTTGAAACGCCTCATGATCCATGACTTCATGCCGTTTCGTAAATGAAAGAACCTCCGGCACCAGCAAAAGCATGGGCGGCATGGTCGGGAGCTAGCATTGAAGGCCAGCCTCGAGTGCTGCTTTGCGAGAGAGAGATAGATAGAGAGAGAGTATGAGACAGTGTATCTTATGAGCTGAGCGCCCGGGGTATATCGTTATGCAGGATTGTGCTTTTAGGCGTTCAGGCCTTATCCTCGTCGTGTTCAGGGAGAGTCGGGAAGGGAATAGTCTTGTTCCTGTCATCAGCCGACTCATAGTCGTCATCAGTGGCCTTCTCCTTGCCCTTCTCGGAGGGGATGGTCGCCATGGTCTCTAGCCTGTCTTCGGACACCTCGCGTGTCGGTGTCATGGGCCTCCGAACTTCGCTTGACGTGCTGGGCCGCTCCATGATATCATGCGGCATCTTCAAGGATGCCTGCGAATTCAGGTGCGCAATCTGCCTGAGGGAGTTGCTTCGCTGTCGACTGTGAGCGTGAAGGGGTCGGTTGCTGCCGCTCACGAGCGACTCCGGGCGCTCAGGTCGGTCAGGCTGAGCATCCCACTCGGCGAAATCTTTGGAACTCCAAGATGTGCGGTGCGGTCTCGCTCGCCGCGGCAGACTGCCGACCGAGTAACGGGAGCTGACACTATTCGTCCGGCTGGGTCGGTTGATGGGCCCGAAATGAACAACAGAATTGTTGCTCGTACCCTCTAAATCGGTGATTTCGTCGTCGTCGTCGTCGTCTTCTTCGATCTTGCGTGTTCGCCTCACGTTGTTAACTTGGAAGGATTGCACCGTTTGCTCGACATCGGTGGGATCCGGGTTTGGCGGGGGTGGCATGTCAGGGGCCGTGTTCTGCATGTGTTCGTAGTATGAAATGCGGACGCCGTCCAGCTTCTCCGGCTTGAAAGTCTCGCGGTTGCGGTAGAGAGACATAAAGGAAGAAACAGCGCCAAGAATTACCAGCGCCAGAACGGCCAAGACCAGGAAGGCCTGCACGACGATAATTATGATGCCGAGAATGGTGGACAGAATCCGGCCGATACCGAAATCTGGCAGGAAAGCAATCGAAAAGCCGGCAGTGACAATCTTCGAGACTCCAAGCAACCATATCGCCACAGTCGAGTTCCGGCGGCCCTCGTATGGACTGAGTTTGACGAACACGACGAAGGAGATGATCTCGAATATGAACAGTCCATAAACCTGGGCCAGAGGGCTCCGGACGCCTCCGCCGAGGAAGCAGGCTCGAATAAACTGATAGCTGAACCACAGAGCGAAGAACCACCACCTGGTACGTCGGTAATGTGCGGCCAGCCAGCCAAATCGCTTGATATACGCTTCGTCCTTGTGAACTGTCACTCTGTCGGGATCGCTGTCGATGAAGCGTACTCGAAAGAACGGTATGGATCCATACCGTTTCGCCGCCGACTCTTTCTCTCCAATATTGCTCGCACGAGTAGCTGCAACAAAAGGCACCAATTTGAAAAGCTTGCCCTGCTCGAACACGATACTATCAGGGCCGGTCTCATATTTGCCGAAGCGAAGTCGGAAGTAGCAAGCGTATGCCACGAGCCCACCCACCCCCCCAAGCAGGAGGATGAATATGATGGCAGCGATGGCTGTGGGACCCGCTGGTGCTTTGATGTTGAACTGGAAAAGGGCGAAAGTGAATAAGGCGGTCGATGCGATGAGAAGAGTGCGAAGCACGCTAGCTGCTACATAGCCCGGCAGGTGCGAGCGAAAATAAGTGAAACGGTCAGCTTTGATGACTCTCGTCATCGCCAGCAGGTCGAGCAAAAACTTGAATGCTGTGACAGATACAGCCACCAGGCCAATGGCCACAAGCCACCAAATGAGTGCGACAAGGAAGGCACCGGCAGCCGGAATTTCGACCATAGATAAGGTGCCAGCGAAACCTTGCCAAGTACCCGGCAATGGCATTCCCGGTGTCACGGGGCTGCCTCCCCATTTGTAGTCGTAAGGATCACTCGCATTGTAGGGCGTCACAGCACGCGAGACAAGGTTCTTGGGCGTAAGTAATTCGAGCGAACGCCCGTATATCTGCTGGACGAGGCCGCCCTCAGTGTTGATGACGGCGGACCCAGCACCACCAACCTGGCTGGCGTTGCCGCTGATACCAGCAAAGCTTGTCAGCGAGTCGACGATGGTCTCGCTATAGATCATGCCAGTAGACCAGGCAAAGTTGCTCCAAAATGCCGGCAGAACGCTGGGCCAGTTGACAGACAGGGCACCGGAGAAGTAGATTGTCTGAAAAGCCTCGAAAATTAGGAGGACCGAGAAGGAGTGAGCGTAGTGTGTCCGCATATGTGGAAGGCTGACCCCGTAAATGGCTGTTGCGAACGAGGATAGTATGGCGATAGCGGTGAATCCACCCAATGCGGACGATATTGCGTATGGGTGTGAGAACGTCCTGCCATTGTGCATGACAGCTCGGAAACAGCCGATCTCTGTCTCGCTGGAGTTGGCGAAGATACGAAGCGTCGCCGAGCCTTCAAAGTCGGGGATGTCGAGAGCGATGGAAGGCATACCTTCAACATCATTGGGCGAGATGGGGAAAGCAGCCCAAGCCTCCACGGGAGTACCGGCGTTTAGCGGACAAAGACTGTTGGCGACGATCAGTGTGTGTTGCAAGGAGCACTACCAAAGCATTTGTCTGTACCTTTCGATTCTCGGAGACTCGCAAGGATCAAACGTCGCGTCAAAACGCGACTCGCCATCTACAACACGGTCAGCTTTTCTATGCTGCGCAACGCACGAATGAACGAATCATTGGGTCGTCTTACACGCATCGACAGTGATGTGCACTATAGCAAAGGAGAGGTGTTAGCGCATGCGTTTAGAGCGTACCTTGGGTGGTGTCTCATAGTGTCTCGACTGCAAAAGCCGAGGCTCTGAGAGAGCGAACGTACTGATCAAGTTCTCGTCCCTGATGTTGGTGGTGCCGTCCATGTGAAAAACCACAGTGAGGTTATCTTTGTAATAGCCGGCATCGAACTTAGTGACGTTGAACAAGCTCTCGCCTCCGAGGCAGTCGGCAAAATCGCCCGAAAAGAGGGCAGGATATCGGTCCACAGCGAGCTGTAGCGTCTCTCCGTCCGTGGTGTTAAACTCTTGATACACAGTCTCTCGGGCCAGGGCCGGCGCAATGAGGCTGATCATGGCTATCAAGAGGACCATGGTCCAACTTTCGCTTAACGTCCGCGCCATGATGTAAGGAGGCAGCCAAGCTTGGCTATCACGGGGGTGTCGTCGCACTCGTAGGGCAGAGGGCCCGCGAGGGTTGTTCGATGTTGCAGTTCCCAAAATATCGGAAGGAGTGGTCAAACGGCTATGGACACGGTTGGAGGATCATGCGGAAGTCGTGAGTGATGCAGCGGGCCTCTGACGGAAGTGCTGGCGAACATGGAGGTGTCGCGCTCGTACTGTTCTGCTTGTCTATGTCGGGCCAAGATATCCCGGACAAATGGCGACTAATAAGTCAAACGCTCTACAGGCTTGGTGGTTCGCGCCAGATAGAGGAGGCGTTCGCGGCAGGGTGTTAGGTCGTTGAAGTCGGGATGACGGGGATGGAAGGTGGAGGAGCGCGTGTTTGTGTTCGAGAAGGAGAGCGTCGGGGATGCTATCGAAGGAGCGAAGCAACCGACAGGAAGAGAAACAGCATAAGGGAACTTGAGACGGCCAGGGTGCGATACGATCTTAATTATCCATCCGACCTTTGGGCCAGACTTGGCTCGTCGGCCGTCCCCAAACGAGCGAGTTCGACGGGGGTGCTAGCAGGGGGACGAGGTCGGCGGTCGAATAAGGTGCAGTGCCTGAGCATGCCCGTCAAGCCTGCTGGGTACCTGTACATGGTCGTGGGGTTCGCTTGCCGAGCTGGCGTCCTTGCCGCTTTGGCTTCCAGTCCACGACTAAGCTTAGCCACACCCTACTCGGACAAACGGCGGGGTTGTTGCGTTTTGTTGGGATCTAGAATTGTTTCGCCTGGGCACTTCCGTTGTTAAATGTATTCCACCAGTTACCTTTTGATATGCTGAGAATGCCCATTACTCTGAAGCCTTAAGGTATGGTACGGTGAGGTGAACGTTTCTGCCTGAGCGATGAAGCCGATCTGGAGTCGCTCGGGGTGGGTGGGCTCAGGCTTAAAGCAGCGGGCTCGAGGCCTGTTTTGCCAGGCAGGAGGACCTGGGTACCCTACCTACCAGGCAAGCCAAGCGAAAGCAGGCGCCCAAAAGCAGGCGCCCACCCCCTTGTCCCTGCCCTGACAGCGCAAAAGCCCGCAGGCGCCTTCTGATCGCCGTCGAAGTCGAGGGTCCTTGGAAACCAGGTTCTTAATCTTGGATCGCTGTGCCTTGGCTGCCTTGCTGGTCGCTGCAACTTTACCGTGCATCAATCACACACCCTGAACTTCTTTCGACATTCCAAACCTCTCATTACGGCGCATTTCAAGGGCTCCTCTCTCCCCCTGAAGCAGCCAGATACCAGGCCGGTTCGTCAGATTTAGCGCTCTCTAAAGAAAAAGCTGGCTACCCCGCCCGCGAAACGTCCCGTCAGCTTGGACCGCATCTCTTCGTTTGTTTCCTTCTGCGACAGCGACTGGAACAGGCCATGCTCTGAATACACCAGACCAGCCACTCCATTATAGCAATCGTAGTCATGACGAAAGACTTTGGGGTGTTAGCGCTGCCAAGCGGCCAGTTGACCGACCTCTCCCTTTTGCCACAACACCGCCCACAAAACAATCGGGTTGGGCGGGCAAGTCCCTCGACTTGACAGCTTGACGGCCAAATTTCACCTGCCAGTTGTCGTTATCCGCGCTGGCACCGGATGACTCGGCTTCTCGGATGGACTTGTGTAAATACCTGTCATCATCACTGAGGCTGCTTCAGACTGCCAAGCAACCATCGGGCCTCTTGCTAACAACCACAGCAAATCATCCCGACGCTGAGCCATCACTCCTTGAGACACGGTTTGGCCTTGCTTGAGAGCTAGCGAGACAGCCTGACGTCGTGGGCTCTGACAGGGAACAGCACACGCCACGAGGGCCAGAATGCCTTCGTGCAGATCTTCCCCCCGCTGGTCTCCCGCCTCTAGAGCCCACCATGCGCGACCGTCGGGGCTCTCACCGCCCCAGTCATTGATCCGCGGACTCTTAACGCGAGGTCTAGCGGGACGTCTGTCGGGTTCGATGCTAAACCAACGCTACGAGCCTTCGCACGACGACGCTAGCCTCGTGACGGCTGGTCCTCAGCAGCCCGCCCAACAACTGGTGTTCCAAGCGCCACCGACAGCTCTTTCACCACGGCATACATGCATTTCTCAAAGGGACTTTGATCGCCATGCCATTTCGAGGGTGCCATAACAGCTTGAAGCAGCCATGTCTGCAGCATTGGCCACTCGATTGCGGGAAGCCCATTCCACGAATATGTCCGCCGCTCGTGAGGAAGTCTTGGGAGCGATTGTGTATTCCAGCAGCTCCTGACCACAACAAATCTTTGGCATATCCATGGCCATGACCCAATTGAGACATTTCACCGCGCTCGTGACTGATGAAGCGCCAGGCATCGTTGTGTTTGGCCATTCCCCCTCTTGCGTCGAAACAAGCCGCGGAAGAATCGAGGGGAGGTTGGGGTTCTGGGCCTCCTGAAGCCCTCGAGCCCCGCATCGGCATGGCCAATCTTTTGAATTCCAAATTGTTTTTCTTCCATAGATGGTGGAATCTGGGAAGAGTCCTACGGATCAACGGCTTCGATACCGTCTCTCTGGAATCGAAATACGGAGACATTGGCGGCCGGGTTGCCGGCTGTCCGCCGGGACCGCCGAAACCTCCGGTGTTCGACACAAGGGTCATTAACCAGTGGCCGAATCTTGACCGAGATCGCAGCTACGTGTGTACTCGCAACTTTCGCTCGAGCAACCACGCCAGCACTCTGTCATAAGATTGAAGATTTCATCTCCGAGTCTCGCATTGCTGCTCTGCCGTGCCAAGAAGCGAGGTGTTGCCGTAAGGGGTAACCCCCATGCTACCAGGGCGGCCAAGCACCTCATCATCCAGCCCCGAGATGGCACAAGTCGGGTGATGTGGGATTGGGCGCCTGCATTCTTATTTCAATGTCGTCTTCGGCTCTATGATTCCCGTTTCAACGTGATGCTGGCCGTTGGTGGTTCAAAGAGACGCTGGTGTTGACATCCCCGCGGATGGAAGAGACTCGGCGCGAGCACGCCATTTGAGAAGTCGATTGCGAATTCGCAGGGTCCAGCGATACATGGGTTCACCCCACGCTCGGCTGAGCCACATCAAGGAGAAGGGAGTCAGCCACACCTTGGAGGGGCAGTGTGTTTCGAGCCACACTTTGGCGGGGTGATCTCCCTCGATGCGAAAAGATACACATGTTCAGCATCAAGGCCTCGCGAGCAACCCCCGCGGGGTGATTCCAGCAATATATCCGCCGGAAACTCCAGAATGTTCCCGAGCTGTGACGTCGTTATCCCCATTATTCAGACAGAGTCTTCAACGCCGCGGCGAGGTTCCTGCGATGCTTAGGCCAGGAACATGACACGCGCCACAGCTGATTCGCCCAGCACAGGTACAACCTCGATGTACCGATCACGTCATTCGGAGCTAGACAAGTTGTGTCCACCTCCATCGACATTTTGCGACGAGAAGGGTGACGGGGTGAACCGAGAAGGCCCGCTGATTCGCGCCGGCAACGGAGAAGCTCGATTTCGTTGACAAAGTCGCGCTCTGAATAAAATGGTCAGCCTGCCGGCCGCACTGCGCGACATGTTTCTCACGTCCTCCCTCCCTCCCCAGTCTTGACCAGTCCCCTCTATTCCGTGTCCCGACAAGAAGTCTCGAAAGCCTCGAACGCGATTGACTTGTCGATTTGTTCGAAAGACCTCTCTGAAACCCTTCTCAGAGCTCAACTCCTCCTCACAGACCATCATGGCCAACACTCCTCACGGCGGTGTCCTGAAGGACCTATTCGTGCGCGACGCGTCTCGCCAGGCTGAGCTCCTGGAAGAGTCCGACAAGCTTCCCTCCCTTACACTGACCGAGCGCCATCTGTGCGATCTTGAGCTTATCCTTAACGGCGGTTTCTCTCCTCTTGAGGGTGAGTCTCTCCAAAGCGCCCAGTCGCACAACTGCCACCAATGGCGGGGTCATCTTGACCCCCCTCAACACCGTGGTGCAGATCTTTGGATCGTGATTTCAGGCCACTGACATTTTGTTTTAAGGTTTCATGAACGAGAAGGACTACGACGGGTATGTTGCGCCATTGAGGTGTTTTGCCCGCAGCACAATTTGCTAAAAAAAGTTCCAGCGTCGTCAAGGAGAACCGTCTCGCCGATGGTGCCCTCTTCAGCATGCCCATCAACCTCGATGTTTCCCAGCAGACCATCGACGAGGTCGGCATCAAGACCGGCGCGCGTATCACTCTCCGTGATCTTCGTGACGACCGCGCCCTCGCCATTCTGACCGTTGAGGAGGTCTACAAGCCCAACAAGTACGCCCTCTATTTCGTGAAAATGACCCTTTGAGGAGGCCAATGACTTACACGAGTGCTCAGGAACCTCGAAGCCCAAGAGGTCTTCGGAAGCCCCGACGATGTCACCCACCCCGGCATCAAGCACCTTCTCCAAGTGGCCAACGAGTTTTATGTCGGTGGCAAGCTTGAGGCTGTCCAGAGGCTGGCTCACTACGACTTCCTCGATCTGAGGTATACCCCCGCCGAGCTGAGGCAACACTTTGAGAAGCTTGGCTGGAACAAGGTCGTCGCCTTCCAGACCCGCAACCCCATGCACCGCGCTCACCGTGAGCTGACCGTCCGCGCCTCGCGGTCCCAACAAGCCAACGTCCTCATCCACCCGGTCGTCGGCCTCACCAAGCCTGGTGACATTGACCACTTCACCCGTGTCCGTGTCTACAAGGCTCTTCTGCCCCGATACCCCAACGGCATGGCCGCCCTCGCCCTGCTCCCCCTTGCCATGCGCATGGGTGGTCCCCGCGAGGCCATCTGGCACGCCATCATCCGCAAGAACCACGGTGCCACCCACTTCATCGTCGGCCGCGACCACGCCGGTCCCGGCAAGAACAAGGACGGCAAGGACTGGTACGGCCCCTACGATGCGCAGGTCGCCGTGCAGAAGTACCAGGACGAGCTCGGCATCAAGATGGTCGAGTTCCAGGAGATGATCTACATCCCCGACCGCGACGAGTACCAGCCCGCCAACGAGATCGCCCCCGGCACCCACACCGCCAACATCTCTGGCACTGAGCTCCGCAACCGCCTCAAGACCGGCAAGGAGATTCCCGCTTGGTTCTCCTACCCCGAAGTCGTCAAGGTCCTGCGCGAGCAGAACCCTCTGCCAGCCACCAAGGGTTTCACCATCTTCCTGACGGGTTACCAGAACAGCGGCAAGGATCAGATCGCCCGCGCACTGCAGCTCATTCTCAACCAGGGTGGTGGCCGCTCCGTCTCCCTGCTCCTCGGCGAGACAGTTCGCTCCGAGCTCTCGTCCGAGCTGGGCTTCAGCCGTGAGGACCGCTCCAAGAACATCGCGCGCATCGCCTTTGTCGCCTCCGAACTGACCCGCGCCGGTGCCGCCGTCATTGCGGCGCCTATCGCGCCCTACGAGGATGCTCGTGTCCAGGCCCGCGAGCTCGTCGAGAAGTCCGGACCCTTCTTCCTCGTCCACGTCGCCACATCGCTCGAGCACGCCGAGAAGACGGATCGCAGGGGCGTCTATAAGCAGGCGCGCGCCGGCGAGATCAAGGGCTTCACCGGTGTCGACGATCCTTACGAGGTCCCGGCCAAGGCCGATCTCACCGTCGATGCCGAGAAGCAGCCTATCCGCTCGATCGTGCACCAGATCATCCTGCTGCTCGAGAGCCAGGGTCTGCTGGACAGAGTCTAAAGGAGGGTTGAGGATTTAAAGAAAAGGACAAACATGGGAGCGTATTTGGATATAAAATCATGAAGGAAAGGGATATATTGCATGGAGGAATTTATTGTTTTCGCGATTCAAACGAATACTGGGCGACCTCAGGTCCCCCTTCCACGAGGAAGGGTTGGAAGGGACGGGGAGGGGTTTAGCATGCATGCATGATGATGAATTTCGGAGACGTACATACAGAGAATAGAAGCTGATGTTCAAGACACTGCATTCGGCACCAGTGGTCGTCGGGATTCTCGAGAGTTGCAAATACGATAACGGCCGTGGTGCCTCAGCGTTAGGTAGGGGGAACCTATGGATGAAGTGGTGTGACGGTTGGGAGTCGAGACAGTCGTCCAGGCGCTTAAGCGCAGTGAGCGAGCTGAGCGAGGTGCGTGATTGGGCGACTCCTTTGCTGCCCGACGTTGGACCGCTTTCGGTTCGGGGCCTGCAGGATGGGTTGTGTCGTCGCCTGTCGGGGGCCATCTGTCGGGGCGCCTTCAGTGGACTACCTACCTAAGGTACCTGCGGGGAAGCACCCTTTGGGCGTGGTACGTTCGCACGGTATGACGTGCCAAGCTGGGGATCTGTAGTTGCCCTGGCTTTTGGAGGAGCAAAAGGACGACAGGCCAGGCTAGAATATGCTTGCTGGTTAGAAATGCTTGAGAGATTGGTCAGAATATGATGAGACACTCGAGATTCTTTTCAATGCCGTTACATTGAGTCACGCCTGGATCATGGACGTCAACCTCTTCGCTTCAGTTTTAAAGACGAAAAGAACACTCAGCCACCTACCTTGCTCAAGTGCCCTACCGTAGGTGCCTTGCCTTAAGATAGGTACCTCACTTACAGTGTTCATCAAAGAGGTGCACCGTCCCCCGGCGGCTCCCCGCCCCTCCCGCTCACACGTGGCCCGTGCTGCGTGACTTCACCGCCGGTGCCACGTCAGGCCTGGGCCTAGGTACCGTTACGCATGTACCATGTTGCTCCCCCCACCGCCCATCTGGGCCTGGTGCTGGTGGTCTTGCCAACAGCCCAGAACCACAACCAGGATCTTCCATCGAATCAAAGCCCCGAACCTCGACTGTCGACTACTCACAGCCGCCTGCTTGGGCTCGCAAGCGTCTTAAGAAACGGCACGGCAACCTCTCCACCTGCCCTTCCCTTCGATCTCAAGGCTTCCCCCATCACGACCTAGCCCTACGCTAGTCCAAAGCTCTAGATCGACTCCATCGCAACCCCTCGTGCTCGCCCAAAGGTCGACGGCCCTCTCTCCTTCCGCTTCTGACCGCCACCATCTTCCGCCAGGGTTTCTGCCTGGCTCGAGACCTCACCACCCAAGACACCCCCGACTCCTCATCACGAGCCTCTGTTACGGTCAGGCACCGACCAATGCTCCACTATGTCTACCAAAGATGATCGCGAGGTCGATCTCGACGAGCGCCCTCGGGAGAAGAGAAAGAGCAAGAGCAAGCGGCCGACCTCAGAAGGCGACAAGGAGCACCGCAAGTCCAGCACACGATCGTCCCGGCACAAGAAGGAAGGTGGCAGCGAGATCTCCCACTCACATCGGCGACATCGCACGCGCGAAGAGAAGGAGAAGGAGAAGGACCGCACCGGGTCCACCTCTGAGCTCGTCTTCGAGTTTGGAAAGTCCAAAACGTCGCTCGCCTCAATGGATCGCATATCCGTGCCATACCCGTCATTCAGCAAGGCTCACAGCAAGGAGGCTGTCCAGAGTCGAGAAGATCTCTCCGGCTCTGCAGCCGGCAGGCGGTCGGGTCCCTTGACCCCCGAACCCACTGATCTCGGAGGCGAAGAGAAGGAGCGTTCCAAGTCGGCCGACTACTCGTCCACGTCCAGGTCCAAGAAGAAGGAGACTCGACCTCCGAGCCCACCAGAGACGGACGTCTCCGGCAAGCGAAGATCAGGCACACCAGACACCACCAAGGAGGTTAGGAAAGAACGGCCCAGCTCGAGGCTCAGCGGAGTCTCGAGGGCGGCGTCGAGGAACGATGATAAGTCCCGACTGAGCACCAAGTCTAGGTCTTCCAGCCAGGCGACCTACTACAAGACAGCCGCTTACATCCCCCCTGGCGTCCAGGAGGGTTTGGCGGCGGAGCGAGGCCCCTCCCGGTCGTCTTCTAAGAGGAGTGTTTCGAGCAAGAATGGAAAGCGGCCAGACCTCGTCGACGCCGAGTCCTCGCCTGAGAGTGCCCAGGACTCGTCACCAAAGACGCCGACCCAGGCACCTCAATTCCAGCCGCCTATGTTCGGAGCTGACGAAAAACCCTTTACGCCGTTTCAAGAAGCCGACATCAGACCCTCTGACACACCGGCAGCCGACTTTGGTGGCCCTCCGCCTCCGCCGCCTCCCCCTGCCGCCAATGTTCAGGAAGCGCCTAGAGTCGACTACCTGCTTCGAAACGGCGGTCTTCCCTACGCCTTGCCTAAGAATTTCCTCGCCGTGCTGCCCCGACAGAACGGCACTCGCCCTTCAAACCCTCCGCTGACTGGTGCCGAGACCCTCTTTGCGCCCTTCTTTGACTTGCTGAACCAGTACAATACTGTCCTCCAGAAGAGCGGTTCTGTAGCCGTTGCAACAGGCCATCGGTCGGTAGCGCGCCGTCTCCTCGATCGTCTGGAGAATGTCTTCTCTCGCGAACTGCCGCCCAACGGCTGCAGCTGCGTTGTTTGCGATACTGGGCCGGAGATTCACAGTGGCCTGGGCTGGGGCGAGGTGCTCGAATGGGTCAGTGGGCGCATCGAGCTTCCCCAGTGGCCACCATTTGATCTGGCCGAGCTAGGTGTCAAGGCCGCCGAGATGTCTGCCGACCTTCCTCCTCGTCCCGATTCACCCATCAAGATGGACCCGGACATCGCTGAGGAGTTCCGCGAACACTACCTACGACAGTCGAAGAAGGTCAGAGGTGCTGTCGACAAGTGGCTCAATAAATGCGGCGATAACCACGCGCCCCCCCCGCAGGAGGTCGACGACGAAACGCTGACATTCGCCATCTTGACGAATATGGATCCCGATGACCGACCTTACTTTAACGCCATTCTATCGGGCTCTCGCGAGATTCAATTTTCTCTTCGATCTCCTACCCCAATGCGTAGGCCACGCTCCGACTTTATCATCAAAGCTGGTTTGTCCCTCCAGAGACTCTACCGGCTACAGCAGGCGCCACGGGATGCCGAGACGGCTTCGTATCTGATCAAAAACCCGGAGACCCACGACCTCCTCGTCTCCTTATCTGATATCAACACCTCCGAATGGGAAATCTTGACCTCGGGCAGATTCGATGGCTTCCTGTGGTCCGGAGCGGATTCGGATGACGTTTCTACGCCCACAGGCGAATCTCGAGGTGCCACGCCAGCCAGTGGTTATTTTCCTTCTCGAGGGCCAACTCCCAACCTCCGAGCAACGCCGGGGGGGCCGGGCTCCCGAAACACGACGCCCTTCTCGGGTGTATACTCTCGCGGTACGACGCCCGCTTCATTCGTCAGCACATCAGCGTCGGCACAGACTCGGCAAGCGGTGTCCCGGGATGAGGAGATGGAACTGGCGGCACTGGCCGAGGCGGAGCGAGAGATTTATCAGGGCATGGAGGTCTTGGAAGATGCATTCGAGGCATTGCATGAGAAGGCCGAGGTTGTCCGCACGGCCCTACGCAACCGAGGCGCTGGTTTGATGCTCAACCTTCAGAACCGCCGACGGATCGACGTACTGCCGAACCAGCCCAGCTCAGGCAACTCGCAGAACTCGGGATACGAACGGCCGGCGTGGGCGGCAGGCAGCGAGATTGACGGCATCAGCGACAGCGAGTGGGGTGGCGAGGATTTCGAGCTGATGCCGGACGATTCGGCCAGCAACATTAGCAGCTCACGACATCGACGACCCAAGAGGCGCACCGAGCGACGGACACCTGCGCCGATAGAAGAGGATGACGAAGAAAACTGAAAATGATACCCCCTCACTCAAAACATTTTTACGAAGAGCGGTGCTGTCAATACGACAGTCATATTGGATCTGTTGGGCTTGATGTGTCAGGAGGGAAGTGGTGGAAGGAAGTTGCAGCAAAGAAAGACTGAGCGATTCTATCTCGATGTTCTGAATAACTGCTTTGGGTGGCCTCTCGATGCATGGCCAACGGTATGACGTATTTACATGTCAGAGACTGCCTCCTACCACAACTAGTAGAGAGGCAGGGGATGAGCAATGACGCTAGGAACGGTGAAACAGCACGTAACGAACACACGAACAACCGGGCGGCTGGTCACGGCACGATCTTGGCTTTCTTTGACCATCACGTTTGGCACAATTGTGAGGTTTCGATGAAATGTGAGCTTGAACGGCATGCGCCGCTGTCAAGCACTCAGAAGGCAGTGAACATCTGCCGCGTTAGGCGAAGGGGTTAGGACGGGGACGCCGGGCGTCGCCGTCCAATAAACGAGCGTCGAGCGAGGCACCGCACCGCACCATACTGGAGCCAACCTTACTGATCAGGTCCAGCCAAGCCAACAGACAATCAGGTGGGCACCTATTTGACTCCTAGGAGATACATCATCGTCGCTGGTGGGTATACGTAAAATGAAGTATCGGCTATGCAACCCTTTCCCACGATGGTGACCCCACTGGAGGCGGAACCCGCCCCCCACACTAAAAATCCTCACCTCGCACCACGCGCCACGCGAGGGGACGGAAAGCCAGCAGCAGCAGAAGCAGCAGAAGGAGCGGTGGCCGATCGTTCGTCGGGGGTGGCTGCTACCTACCACCTGCTTTAGTACAAGACTGCGCCGGGTACTTCCTAGCTGGACTGGTAGTAGTGTCATATCATTGATCAGTAGCAAAAATTTCCATTCCCTCCCTCCTCACCTGGTCTCTCAAACCTCTACTTGTATTACTTCACATCGCTGGAAAAGAAGACTGCCTTTCGTTTCACTCTACTTGACTCGCATCTTCACCTGCATCAGTCTCTTCACCCCCTCCTCGACTCTATCGTCGCCATCATTCATCATGGTGCAGCCGTCGACGCAGGCATCCAATGCCATCATCTTCGTCACCTACAGCCTGTTCCTGTACCTGAACTCCCGCCAGCTCAAAATTCGATGCGAGTGCTGACCAGACATGTAGCTTGATGGGACTAGGCATGGCCTACAGGTACAGACATGACCTCAAGGGCGGGTTTCTGTCTGGCAACCGAACGAGGACGGGTTAGACATCACCACATGGCTCAGCTAGGGTTGTTGAGCATCTCAATTTCCTCTTCTGCAACCATTTCACCACCGACCCCCAATTTCCTATGAGTTTAGTACTGACACCTTGCCAGCAATTCCCGTCGCTCTCAATTTCATCGCCAGTGGTGAGTGCAGGCGTCTACGTTGAGCGTAGTCATATATTCTCAGAGAGAGCGAGAGCAAGAGCGGCAGCAACTTTCATCGACATTTCGAGCTAGTCGGCCGAAACCCCAAAGCGACAAGCATCATGGTCAATGCCATGCGGCGTCTCCCTCACATTCGACGAGGACGAGGCGGCGAGATGAGCGAGAGCCACAACGTCACTGACAGCCAGGTTCGTACCCAAGATGACTATGGTCCTCCTGAGGCCTCGGAGCACTCTCTCTCACCAAGGCGCTCCTTTCTCCGACCATGCGGGAGATCACTCTTTTATAATCCTCGGTTATTGCTCTCCCGTAATGTCGGACGATGGGACCCCTTGGCGAGGGGTGCCCCGAGGCGGAAGAGGATGCGGCTCACTACGGGCGCCGACTTGAAGCGTAGTGGGCATTCAACTTCTCTCCCTCGTTCCGAAAGAGAAGAAATGTCCTGCGCGCGGAAAGGAAGCTGAGATTGTACCGTAATACTCGATCAAGTTAATGCTTGCGTGGGAAACGTGCTGCCGCTCCGACTGACCTCTCCCCCTTCTCCCCCCCAAATTCTTGTTGTACTAACAGCTCAGGTTTGGGATCGAGTGTACTGTTCGCTTATCCGGAGTTGGCTACCATTACTGGTGTGCAAGGTGTCATCATCTACGCCATGTCATCTTCTCTGCCCCTCCTCATCTTTGCGGCTCTCGGCAGCATCATTCGCAAGAAGACCCCTGAGGGCTTCGTCCTCACGGAATGGACCCGTCAGCGTTATGGCACAGCAGCCATGTTGTACCTCAGTGCTGCGACGCTGTTCACCCTCTTCCTGTTCCTGACGGCTGAGCTTTCCGCCATTGGTCAGGTCGTAACGACTTTGACTGGCGTTAACCAGCTGCCTGTCATGCTAGTCCAGGTCGCAGTCACCACCATCTACACCTGTATGTTTATATTAGGTTCATATGCTAGACGTCTTTGCTAACGTGACACAGCTCTCGGTGGATTCAAGATATCTTTCGTGACAGACAACATCCAGGGTGGCATGGTCATCTGTCTGATTGTCATTGCGGCCGCAACCATCGGTGCTCTGACTGACATTGATACCTCGTTGATCCGAGAGTCCGAGTTTCTGAAGCCCACTCTTCTGGGATGGCAGCTTCTCTACATCCTGCCCGTCTGCATTCTCACGAACAACTTCTTCCTGTCCAACTACTGGCTCCGCGCTTTCGCTTCCAAGACTGACAAAGACCTCTGGATCGGCGTGTCTCTGGCGACCGGTATCATTCTGTGCGTCCTTATCCTCGTCGGCATGACTGGTTGCATTGCTGTTTGGTCCGGTGCCCTGCCTCTGGAAGATGTGGCTTCTTCCGGCTCGGTGGCCTTCTTCATCCTTCTTGACCGCCTCCCTTCCTGGGTCATTGGAGTCGTGCTCGTCATGGTCGTCACCATGTCCTGCTCTGCCTTTGACACTCTTCAGTCGGCCATGGTTTCGTCGGCATCGAACGATCTCTTCCGCAACCGTCTCAACATTTGGTGGATACGTGCTGGCATCCTGCTGATCATCATTCCCGCCATTGTCATCGCGCTGGAGGCCCCTTCCGTCCTGCAGATCTACCTCATCTCGGATCTCGTCTCCGCTTGCATCGTTCCGGTGCTCTGCATTGGTCTTTCCAACAAGTGCTACTGGTGGCGCGGCTTCGAGGTCATTGTCGGTGGTCTCGGCGGCATCCTCACGTCTTTCCTGTTCGGCGTCATCTACTACGACGGCAATGTTCAGCGCGCGGGTAACCTCCTCCTCATCTCCGAGGGTCTCTACGCCGACGATTGGAGTGTCTTTGGTGTCTTTGTAGCTGCGCCCGTCGGTAGCATCGTCTGGGCCTTTGCCGCGCTCGGATGCCGTCTGTCGTACCAGTATATTCAGGCCAAGCGCAGCGGCCGCCGCTTCGATGCCCTTGACAGGCCCTACGGACCCGGTTTCGGCCCCAACCCCGAGGACCAGGCTCAATACCGCCAGAGCGGCTCCGGTGACGACGTTGCCGACGTCACTTCGGAGCACGAGCAGGCCGGGACCAAGCCCGCCGGCAAGTTCTTTTGAATGTGGTGCGCCAACGGAATATCTACTTTACATCATGCGGGTCAAGCTGGCATGGTCACATGTCGGCACCAGACCAATGCTGCTCTAGGCACCTGCAGGAGCTCACCGAAGGACGACGAGTCACTCGTCCAAGTTTCAATGGATTGTTTCTGGATGAGTGGAACAGGGAAAATGCCGCCCCATATCTGCACGCGGCCGTGGGGAAGCCACCACCTCGTGTATACCTAAATTAGATCGTCGAGTAATTGCACATAGTATACATTTGTTACATGCTCTTCCCTGCCGTGCACTTTTTTCTCTTCCCCAAAGCTCTTTGTGCTTCAGAAATGTCCAATGTCTACCTGCCTGGTTCCTTGAAGGCCTGCCTCGTCTATTGAAGGCCTGCCTCCCTGAGCTTCTTGTCCGCATTCTCCGCCTCCATTGCAGCCATCTTCGCCTGCTCGTGGGCCCAGGACTCGGGCGTCGTCTCGGTGGCGTTTCCAATCACCTTCCAGTCACCAGCCACGTACGTGGCGCCGTTCCACCTCCGCGCGATGGCGAGGTACTCGACACGCCTCTGCACGCGCGCCGCACCAGGGATGCTCAACCCAGTGCGCACGTCGACCCTGTCGAGCCTCTGCGTCGAGTCGACGGCGACGACGGCTTGCTGGATCATGGTATCCTTGGGCAAGGGGGGCGGCAGAACGCCTACGCGGTGTGCGGCGAGCCAGGTGCTGTGCATGGTGACGACCTCCCAGGTGGTCCTCTCGTTGCGGGCGCGCCTGTCGAGAGCGGCGCCGAGAGTCTCGTAGAGTGCGGGTGTGCAGATCGCGCGGAGGGTGTTGCGGTCACCGGCAGCGAGGGCCTGGCCGAGGCGGGCGTGGAGAGCGGTACCGGCGGCGCGGGCACGGGAGCGGTAGAGGTCTGCGCGGGGCTTCTTGAAGAAGCTGGGGCGGGACTGGAAGCGGAGGACAAAGGTGCTGAGGAAGTCGCTGGCGAAGGCCCTGATGCGGGCGTACTGGTAGCCGAGGAAGGCGGACGGGGCGCGAGGGGTGCGGGCGAGGGAGAGGGGAACAAAGGTGCCTAGGAGTCTGTCAGCATGCCGTCCTTTCTGCCTGACTGTCCTTCAAGAGGGGTTGAGGACGCACCTGGGAAGAGGCTGCCGGCGTATCGCGTTGTAGCCTCCTCGATGGCCTGCTTCTGCTGCTTCATCATGTTGCCCGCCTGGCTCGAGGCGGCCGCGTCGCTGACCCTCTGATTCGAGCGAAAAGCGGCTCGGTTGGCGTTTGGCCTTTCCTTCTTCGCGTAGGTGCGGGCTTGTTGCCTAGATATCGGCGCCAGGGCGGGACGGCCGAGGCCGAGCAGCGGCCTGCTCGCCTGTCGGTACATGGTGTTGTCGTCGGGGCGTGCTTGTTCGCCTGACGGGCGTGGGTCGGAGAATTGCGGTGTCTGATGTCCTCAAATCGACAGTTCCCTGGGTGGCAGACGTGGTGAGGGGTGTTGTCCCGGGGTGGATTGAGCGCAATGGACTCGGGCGAGGGATCACGAACTGGTGACCTGATGATCCAGTGTGAAGGAAGCTTCGAGTTGAGGGCTGGAAATTTTTGGATCTTACTGCCATCTGACAGCGGCTGCGCTCAGCTGCAATATCGTCTCCACCTCACCTTGCAGGGCGGCTGACTGACTGATCAGGGGCGCTAGCACGAGCCCTCAGCAGCACGCCGCAGCAGCAGCGACGTGACGGCGGGATAATTGGATCACTGGAATCCCTGTCCAGCTTGTGCTCTCATGTTTCTGACCGTTCAGGAAGGATGAGAGCCATTGGAGAGCCATTGAACAGGGAGCTTAAGCTGTGACCTCACCGCGAGCACACGACAACCCAACCTAGAAAAGCTCCAGGGTTCGCTGCATTCCCTGACCACCCACGAGTCAATTTATGTTGTCAGGCACAGACAAGGTGGGTGTGGGAGACTCGACTGCCAGCTTCGTCTGCCAACCGCCAACCGCCACCCTGAGAGCTATTCTTCTCCTGTAGCTACTGTGTCCTCCCTCCATCCACCTCCTCAATTATTAGCCATCGTCAACACGCCTCCATCCCGCTCCCAGCCCCATGGCCACACGATTCCCGCCGCACCAACAGACCCCTCGGAGCCCCTCAGGACACCGCTTGACCGCCTCGTCCGCGTCCTAGATGGACCTCTCCCGCTCCCGCTCTCGCTCCGACTCCAAACCCCCTCCGTACTCGTCGGCACCGACTTCGACTTCGACATCGGCCCAGATACAAGACCACAACCAGATCCACAACCACCACCAGAGAGCCCAAACGCACCAGCGTTCTGCCGACACGACTGCCCCAGTCAACTCTCGCCCCTCCTCACGCCGCCGCCCTTCCTCGCCTGGCGTCGTCTCGGCCGCCTTCCTCGAGCCCCGCATCGCCGTCGTTCTCAAGATCCCCAAACCCTGGCGGCCCTGGCTCTTCTTCAGTCGCCTCCTCTCCATATGTCCTGCCATCCTCTGGGGTCTGAGGCCCGCCTTGCAGCTACTCCTACGCCTCGTGCTCGCCCTCCCATGGCAGACCCTGCTTGAGGCCCTCGGCGCCGACGTCGCTGCCGCCGGCCTCAATACCAATGGGCCCACCGAGACAATGTGCCCGGCCGGCCCCGCGAGCCTCAGAGGTGTGCTGGGCACCTCTAACATGCCCAGCACCACTTCAACATACCCGTGGACCGAGATGTCCCTGGGTGTCATATGGGTACCTCTCCTCCCCTTCGCATATCTCTTTGGCGGAGAATCTCTGCTGCTATAGGTTTGTTCGTCTGCTGATTTATTCTTGCTTCTGCAGTGCGGCTCCTCGGCCTATCTCTCCTTCTTCTTCGCCGACTGCCTCATGTCCCGCTGGCTCATCAACTACTCCCCGCAAGCAGCCATCATTCGCCTCCTGACGATAAACTGCGCAAACGCCTTCCTGACGGAGCGCATCCTCTTCATGGCCGGCGGATTCGACGACGCACGCCTGTTACTCCCCGGCTGGATCAGCATCGCCACCGTAGGTGCCCCCCTCCCCATCCGATCGCCTCCCACCTGACGCAGCAACACCTCGCTGACATGCAGCTCCCCAGGCCCTGACGTTGTGTTATCACATCACGCAGCGCAAGATCAACATACGCAAGGAGACCTCCACCTCCATCAATATCTTCTCCATCGCCAGCTTCGTCAGCATGGTCGCCCTGCTGGCCCACCTCCACACGAGCCGCCTCGACTACCCCGATGCGCCGCTGCTGCACATAGTGCGCGCGTGTCGCCAGTACTGGGCCCAGATGATGGGCGAGAACCAAGGGAACATGGAGAAGTGCGAGCTTTAGAGTTTCTTGCAGCGCAGGCCGGGCGGGATGACCAAGGCTCCCACTTCGATTTTCTTTCAGCAGGGCAGGATTACGCAAATGATACCCCCCCCCCCCTTCCCCCAACATCTTCATCATAACTCAAGACATAGTTCGCTTGCTTCATTCGCATGTCACCATATATCAAGTATTGTGAGTTGGCGAAGGTAGTGTCTATTCAGCCGGTCTGCTTCATGCGCTTTGCCTGCCTGGCTCCGGTTCGGCTCATGGGAGCTGGGCCAGCGGATCATGGCGAAGGCGGACCAGGGCCGTGACCTCCTTATGGGTAACCCTGTCTGTGTGAATACCGTGCACCAAATAAACATTCGGCGCAAGTCGCTCTCGCCTCAGCAGGTGACCGCCTGGCCATGTCTCCCGCCGAGGTCGGCCGTCCTACGGCGCTCAGGTTTCCCATGTCCCGCGTGCCATGCATGATTAGATGCGTGGCACAATAGGGCAAGCACCAGCGGGGCGAATTGGCGGGTATGCGCTCTTCGCCCGGCCTTGTCCCGAGCGTCGCCGCCAACATAATGATCGGTGGTAGCAGGATGGCGGCGACTTGCGTCGTGACTTAGAAGCCGTGGACTTTGATGGTCTTGGCATCTAGCTCAAGGCCCTCCTTCTTGTCGATGAGGAACTCTTGGACATCCTTGCGCTGGTCGCCCTGGAGCTGGATCACCTCACCCATCTCAGAGTCATTGACGATCGTTCCATTGCAAGCTGTCGACATGGTCAGCACTTATTGATGGCGGTAAGCGAATTGAGAAGGTAATAGCATACCAAACTTCTTCTTGATCACCTTGAGGATCTTCTTTTGGTCGAATTTCTTCGGAAGACCCTGGACGGTCGTCAGAGTCTTACGTCCATTTCGCTCTGTGTGACGTCATGTCAGCATGGTTTAACGATGAGTGCCGCGTCGTGCGGTTCAGAGTGGAGGGCAAGGCAAGGCTGAGGCGGCCAACGGGGGTGTGATCGCGTGGGGGCGAGCCGCGTGCGGGATTTCGGTGCAGCGGTATGGAGAGTAGGGAGGAGAAATAGGGTGATCCTAAGACCCAAGGCTACGTACGCTGGATACGAATATGAATGTAATTCTGAGTCTGTTTGGTTTGAACACCTGTGTCCTCGTCGGCTTCGGCGAAGGGGTCTGTACGTGGTCAGCGGGTGGATTCGGCACAAGTACGACAGGGGCGAAGTCCCGAGGCGGCGGTGGCGGGTCTGACTGTCGTGTTGAACGCGGTAATACAACACCAGCAGCGCAAAGCCAGAGACCACGATGACGCGCCAGATGTCGCGGGGTGGAACATACCGTAGGTCTTGAGATTTTCAATTGACATAAACTCGGCCTTTCGGGGGTAGGTGTGGGAAATGGGTTCGGGGGAGGGGCACAAGGGCGAGCGACCGACGACTTGGGTAAGTGTCTCGCTGGGCTGGGACTGCTTGCTGGCGGTGTTGGGAGCGGTAGTTCGACGAGTCGAGCTGTTGACTGAGTGCGAAGATGAGGGAAGTTGGCGAGGCTGCTCTCTGTGGAAGAAAATTGTTGGGTTGCTTCTTATACGATGAGGCTGTAGTGGGTGATGTAAGAAAGTGGGTGGGAGGAGCAGGTCGGGAGTCAAGCACAGAAGCTGAAAAGGAAGCGGCTTCGGCGGCGGTAGTGGTGGTGGTGGTGGTGGTGAGGGGAGGCGGGGCGTCCGAGGGGGAAGGCAAGGCCGCCCGTCGCAGTGGACTTGGGCAGGCAAACAGACGAGGTAGGCAGGCGTGGCAGACAAGCAGGCAGGCGGGATAGGTAAAAGCAGGAAGGCGCACCTGAGCCATGGGCCTGGTGCCTGCTGTTCTCAGAAAGGTGGGCAGCAGTGGCTGAGGTCCTAGCGTCATTGGCTGCTAGTTGCTAAAGTAGCGCTTCCACAAGGGGATACACGTGATTGAAGTACTTGCTGCCTCGACTGCGCCCCCAGGTCCAGCCTCCAACCACGAACGACGTGTAGTACCTTGGGAACGATAGGGTGGTGAGACCTGTGTTGATGTCCGTCATCTGACAAACAAGTATGACCTACTGCTTGCCGTGGCTGTCGAGATGAGCCATAAGGTGTGTTGCACATATTATTCGTGGTCAAACCGGCTACTTGTCCCTGCGTCATGTGTCATGCGCGCTGATTCCGGCCGAACCGATTGTGTGGTCCAACAACAGGTGCTGGGGCCCTGATGCTGTTCCGAGATTGATCGTCGATGACGATGTCACCCCTCTTCCGGCTGTGACATCTTCGGCCGCTCCCCGCATGCAATGTCACTCGGGCATTCCGTCGTCCCACAAGCCGGGCCATACTGTATGGCCGTGGACATGACAGAATCCGTCTTCACGGTCTGCAAGTTCTCCGTTGTCATTGCGCTGAAGCTTGCAGTCCCGCGTTCGGGGACGCACACGCTTTCAATTTCAGTCGCCTAGTCGAGCTCGGGAACAGGCAAATGATCCACCAGCTTCAAATGCGTCAAGCCCAGATTTTTCAACGCCTCCACGGCATTGCGATCCCTCAGAGCCATCGTCTCCTCTTCGGACACGAGTACAAAATCATACCGCAAGAGCCAGATGCCTTCTTCGACTTGGAACTTCGTGCTCGTTTCCTCGTCCACCTTGTCGAGGCTGACAACTAGACTCTTTTTGACTCCAAAGACGGCGTCGGAAGTTTCGTAGGGATCTCCTCGAATGTAAAGCGCTCTGTCGCTCTCATCATTTCGCGGTCAGCCTCGGGTTCTCATCAAACCGAAACTGACGACGAGCTCGGGTACGGGGTAGATACGTACGTGATCAACCGATCCCACCCTTCCTTGGCAAACATGAAGTGCATATGCGCCGGTCTCCAACAATGTCGTCCCAGTTGCTGCAGCAGCTTGCCGACAGGCCCGTCGTGTGGGATCGGATAGCTTACGGGCTTGATACCGCGGAACCAAAACCGACCCTCTTCGTCAGATACCATGACACACCGCTCGCTAGGTGCCTCCCTGTTCTGGTGCTGGACGTCATAGTGACCTGAGCTGTCCGTCTCCCAAATGTCGATGGTCACGCCGGCGATAGGGCTGCCATGTCTATCCTTCACAGTACACACCGCTAGCAGAGGTTCGCCGGCCTCGTCCCCTGACATGATGTCGCCATTCAAGAGCTTGGGCGCATCGTGTGTGTGGAAAGGGCCCAGAACAGATCCAGCTGTCGACGCAAGAGGTTTGGGATGATTGATATCGTCGATCAACATTGAGAGGCCCAAGACATCCGATAACAATATGAACTCCTAGAGAGGGTTTCAGCTCAGTAGAGGTCAGTTTAGAGATGAGCAGTGCCCAGCGCGAGCCTCCACAACTCACATGTCGCACGTCGCTGCTGATCTGGCCGCAGGTGACGAGGAAGTCCAGTGCCGCGATCCATTCATCCGTGCTGAGCCTCGTCTCCCGAGCAAAGTCATGCAGGTGCGTCACAAGCCTAGATGCAAGATATGTAGCCCGTGCGTTGTTTCCTTGCGAGTTGATCCGAATCGTATTGGGCGTAATGTTGCCCGCGGTGAGATCCAGCAGTGGGGGCACGCTACTACCTGCAGGTGCCCCTTTTCGTCCCTTTTCTGACATGATTTTTGGGTCAGGCAGAGAAATTTCCACGCAGATAGGACTCGTTGGGATAGGTAAGGTAGGTGAGTGTACTGAGTCGAAGATATTCTTGAGCAATCCCGAATCGACACCATCACCTCAAGGTTTACTGTGGGGGATCTTGTGAGCGGGGTACACCATGTCGGCAAGCGCCCACGGTAGGTACCTACTTAGGTTCCGTGTCGTTTTAGTCTTCCTGCGAAGATAAAAGCAAATACATCAATCTCAGCTTAACCATATGGGATAGTGGTACACGCACTATAGAATGAAATGCTCTGGGGTAGTCGCACTTTTCAATTCACCGCTCGTCGTACAACACGCCCAAAACACGCTGGTTACTAACGCGTCAACAAACTGTATGAAGGAAGTTGATTCAAGATGGGTTCCGACTTCAAGCAACACGATACATGAGTGGGGGCGAGGCTCAACATTTCAAGCCGAGAATCGCTGCTCCTTTCCGCTTGCCGCTGGATGCTGCAGGCCACTTCCGTTTCTGCGTAAAATGGGGGTCTCAATCAGCGTCAAATATGACGAACGTAAAAACCGTTGTTGAATATGTTCCTGTGGTTCGCTCAAGACAGCATCAAGGTCGTATGAGGAATTCGGCACTGTAGCGTATTTGCTCCTTTCCCAAGAAGGGTAATTCGAGAGGCCAAAGCACCAGAATTTTGCTCTACATCGTGTCTTTCGGGGCTCCGGTTCCTCTTGTTGTTTGATCCATGAACCATTGGCCCGGCCTTTGATTACCGTACCATGCTGATGAAAGAATTTTGATTGCCAGTTGAATTCCTGGCCATTTTCCACGCCAGTTAAAGAGCAGCTTGTTTGAGCTACTTTTCTCAAACCTTTGTTGAACCTACCTACCTACCTTAGGTATCTTAGTCATGGAATCACGTTGAAGTCTTTGGGTACCTAGTCTCATACGGTACGTCATACTGTATATGAATTTTCGATAACAATCGTCTTGTATTTTTGAGACTTACAATAGAAGACAACTTAAACTCAGCCCATTCCTCAAGGCGCGAGCTGAGGCGATGATGGAAATGACGGCCAGGGGGCCTCCTTCAGAGCGGAGGCATGCTATTGATGCTTTTTTACCCTATCCCTTACATATAGTGATTGACTGTGGAGTGATAGTAGATGCTTTCTTTCCACCACCCCAACAACTCAACGGCTCTGATACCATTGGTGAGGTTTTAACATACAGTCAGATTCTTGATAGCTGCGGAGACCTCACATTCAAGGCCGTACCTCGTCAACTATGTGCTGAATCGGATAATAACCGTCTTAAAAAACGGCCACATCTTCTTTTAGCCAAGGGATGCATATCGCCTATGAGGCACAAGCACATGAAGGGATCCGAGCCACACCTCATCTAGGTGTGGTATCATTGAGAGGGGGACGAGCAAAGAAAGACCTCTGGCCCGCGGATTGATGATCAGCGATCGAGCTCGTGACCATGATCATGTTGAATTTCAGACCCTCTCGCTTTGGCTCTATCGTTGGGATCCAGGACCTGTGATCCTGTGAATGTAGGGGAAGTTTTTGGTAGTCTGAAGCTGATGAACCGGCTTGAGGGTAGATTGAGGCGCAAGCCGGTCACATGGTGCACACTGGCGCCACAGTCGTTGTCCTAGGAAGTTGCTCACGAGTTTGAAACGCATCCTGCCAGACCAGCGTGTTCCTTCCGCTTGTGACTATGATATACAGACGCTGTGACACCTACTTTGGAATTGCGGATCTCAACTCCTTACACAAACCTACGATAACGGCAGGCCGCGGTCCATTCATTAATCTAACAAACCGGCACGCCTGTTCTCGAATACATCAGGAGTTGCAATACTGGTTCACCAGGCTCGCCCAACTTCTTTGCGGAACTCTTTCTCCCCTGACACCAACTTTCATCCAGCCGGTTTCCCATTACACATCTAACAACTCCTCAGCCAGCACATCAAGGGCACTTCACGTCTCTACGGTAGGTAAGTCTCCTTTGGTTCAAGTCTGGTCTGCCCTGTGACGCGTCTTTCCAAGCTCATCGCGTCTCACCCCTTTCTCCAACATCGAACAAGTCAAACGTGCTCCGATCTCGCTCTGCTTCCTTTTATCTCGAACACCACTGTTTACACAGCGGCCTCGTGTGGTCGTGACCCTCTCTTTGCCTCTCAATACCTGACGGACAGTGATGAACTGAAGGCTTCTTCTGGTTCTGCTTACCTCTTTCCATCACGAACAGCGATTTTGGAGGGTCTTACTCTCTCATATTGCCTCGCCTCTTTCCTCTTTCCACCTCGAACAGCGATAGCAGATGGTCTTTCTGTCTCGTCCCACCTCGCCTCTTGCTTCAGACAACAGCGAAAGTCACGGGCTTTGCTTCTTGCTTCGCGAACAGCAATTACCAGCGTTGCTGCTGGCATTCCTGTACCCTCTTTCCGCCACGAACAGCGAAAACAGAGGGTCTTGCTGAACGAGCTCGCCTCTTTCCATCACGAACAGCGAAATCAGAGGTCCTTCCGCCTCACTTAGCCTCTTGCCTTTGACAGCAGCGAAAGTCAATAGCGTTACTGCCTCATCTTGCTTCTTACTTCCACGAACAGCGAAGGCCAAGGACGTTGCTGTCACATCTTTCTTCTACTTTCACGAACAGCGAAAATCATCCACTAACACCACCAACGTGACGCAGTCTCAAGATAAACCATCATCATACCCACCAATCTAGCGCCTACGCTTCCCGCTGGTCGAGATGGCATTCGACGGCACACTTCCCGATGATCTGGGTTTGAACAAATTGACCATCGACCAGCCACGGTGGGTTGCGTACTTCGTTCTCTGGCGAGTCAGACTAACACGCATCAGTAGTGATGTTGGCTTGCCTGCCGACGACGATGTGTTCCAGGGAGGTCCTGGAGCATTGACAATCACGTCTCCTCCGCCTGTCCCCATCTCTTCGTCCATGATCCCGGCCGAGATGTCGCCCTCGAAGGGTACCCGCGGCCTCAACTTTGGCGAGGACCGCGCCCCTGACGCGCAGGAGTTCTACTCGTCCGAATTTTGCGTATTCGTCGCCAAGTAGGTTTGGTCTGCCCTATTCAAGAGACTCGATAGCTGAGACGTGAACACCTGTAGCCTTCCTCAGTCCCAGAGCGATGAAACTCTCGAAGCCGCTGTCACTGAGGCGTTCTCCAAGTTCGGCACTGTTTTCGTCAAGATCCGCCGGGACAACCGAAACCAGATGCCATACGGCTTTGCGCAGTTCACCGTGAGTCTCACTTATGGTCCTTTCCTGCTCATGACTGATATCTTTTAAGAATGCCCAGCACGCGCGCAGCGCCCTCATGAAGGGCAAGGGTACCATGATTCTTGGCCGAGCCTGTCGTACTGAAAGGGTCAAGGGCAATTGTAAGTGGAGCGATCTGATACCTCACCCAGAAAATCAAACTAACGGCGCCAGGTCAATTCGTACTCTTCCGCCGGGATGGATCAGTGATGACCCGTGCTGAGGTGACCAATCTCATGAAGGTCCAGGGCACTCTCGCTCGGGTTGAGCCTCTGCACTCTCAGACCCAGGTCCTCACCAATTTCCCAGAGACGGCCTGGTTGGTTACCTACGACCTGTTTGATCCTCGCCGCGACGTCGTCGGCGTATTTGCGAACCACATGACCTACAGCGCTCGTCCGTTCAACCAGAAGGAGACGCCCGACAGGACTGCTGGATCTGGAGCAAACCATCATGCCTTTATGGGCAGGTACGAGCCTACTCGTCGCTCCGTATTCATCGCCAATCTGCCCGACGACATTGACGAACTCACTATTCGCGCCATGACGAGTGAGTTCGGCCGAGTTCTCAGGGTTCATGTTCGGCAAACTGTCTACAACAGTAAGCAAGCTACGCACAATGATTGCTTCGGGGCTTCAAATTTCTAACACGGTCTTAGACGGTCCTCGGGCCTATGCCTTTGTTGAGTTCGACCGCGCTGATATTCCAGATACTGTTATTGAACACCTGGTGAGAGAAACATGCCAGCAACCTGGAACGTCGTATCGCACATTGAACTGACATGACTGGAACAGAACGGCACCGTCGCTCCCGACAATCAAGGCTGCCTTCGTGTACAGAGGAAGACCATGCATCCTTACGGTCCCAGTCGTCCTCAAGGTCTCCGTTCTGCTCAGACCCAAGCCAACACTCCGGTCAGCCTTTCTGCTCCGCGCTTCTTGTTCCCACAGATCGTTGCCAACCCCGTCCCTGCTCAAATCGATGAAAGAGAGGCTCGGAACGTTGCCAGCCCTCAAGAGACGCCGGTCAAGAAGTCCCAGCAGCAGGAGCTAAAGGTAGCCAGCGACCCCTCCTCGGACCTGGGTCAAGTCACGCCCACGAATGCTGTCCAGCCCCCCCCGCCGGGCGTTGCGAACCCAATGAGCCCAATGAGTTCCATGAGTCCAATGAGCCCTATGAGTCCCTGGGTTCAGACCTCGCCGTACGGAAACCCTTTTGCTGCCGCCATGGGATACTCGCCATTTGCCGGATCGCAGTATACGATGATGACGCCTCAGGCCTCACCTGCCATGTACTACCCTCAGCAGAGCCCGCAGCCTCATTTCTCGCCCTTCGTCATGGCTCCTCAGATGCCCCAAGCTTTCTTTACCGGCAGCTGGGCTCCTGCCGGTCACGTTCCTGGAAGCTACATGGTCGAAGCGGCTGTTGAAAACCAGACCACGGAGCAGGATTCCAACATCCACAACAGCGGCGTTGACGATCCCGAGACTGGTCACAGCCAGGGTGATTCGGAGGGTGGTGCTTCTCTCCAGGAGGAGTGAACTAGGGTTCCCTATGCGTCACGCTCTGCGTCTTGCAACCGTGCCCACACTGATTATCCAGGTCAGCTGGGTTTCACACATCTCAAGGTCTGCAATTGCGTATTTGATTTTCAGGCAATTTGGCGTTTGCGATTGAAAGATACCCTCGGCAACCCTATGGAGACAAAGCACCATTTCTGATTTTGACCAACGACAATAGCGCGCGATGATGAAAGGGCTGCAATGGCACAGCTTCGGCAGCAAATCTGCACGGCATCAGTAGCCTTTCGTTCATTAAACACTCGCGGGTTCTGCTTTTCTCTCCGAGTTTCACATAGGTCTCACTAAAAGCCAGATGTAGCCAAGACATACCATGACCATACTTCTAGTGATCGAGTGTTTGCATGCACTAAAGAGTCTGCCTGAACGGATTGAGGGTTGTTGCCAAGGATCACTGACGTCCAAGGTGAGGTACCTAAAGTAGAGGCGTCGTCGCTCCCATCACGTGTGTGGATCGACTTGTTTCGCTCGTGGCCAAAGCTCGTGTGGAGAATCAGGTCGAACCTGTGCTGTCACTGTTGGACGGACTCAATGCCTACAACAAAGCAACCCGCCACCTCTGCTGCAACGTCAAGTCAATCGTTCGACGACCGGAGTACGAGTACGACACAGGGTTCTCTGTGCCGCAAAGTGACGAGGTTTCTCTCCACACCCATGCACTGCAACCACACAGAGCCGACCGGCTCGAGGTGACCATCAGCAACAACTTTTCGGCCGGCACGACCTACACCTCGATCACGATGCGAGCGACCGCAGCCCTGAGCAAGGGCTTCATGGGTCGCAGTGTTGACGAGCTCAAGCGGCTGGCCTCCATTGGTGCGATATCCCCGCTGCTTTGCGAGCTCGATGCTTCATGATGACCGTCCACTAACATCAAATTCGGTGGCACAGCTTTCAAGGCCGAAGCCGTCAAGGGCCCCTCCGCGTCGCTCCTCCTCCAAAGCTTCCCTGACGCAAGCTCCATCACAAACTGCAAGACCATGTCCGACGAAGAGATCGGTGGCATTTCCGAGTGCACCCTTGACTGGGCGCCGTTCTCCAGCTCCAGCGACGCCGACCCCCGACACCCCTCCTCCGCACCTCGCCCCACGGGTTACGCCCGCTTCCATGGCACGATATCGACCGAACTCCCCAAAGACAAGCTCGAGATCCAGCGCACCGGCTTCGCGGCGTGGCGCACCCTCGACCGGCCGGCGACAGCCTTCGGGCGCAGCCTCTGGGACATTGACATGTACACCTACCTCGCGATGCGCATCCGGTCCGACGGGCGCAGCTACTTCGTCAACCTGCAGACGGAGAGCGTCGTGCCGACGGATCTGCACCAGCACCGCCTGTTCGCGAAGCGGCCGGGCGAGTGGGAGACGGTTTTTGTAAAGTGGAACGACTTTGTGCGGACGAACCACGGATTTGTCATTGAGCCGCAGACGGAAATGCTGCGGCGCAAGGTGCGTACGGTGGGCTTTGGGCTGACGGACCGCGTGCCTGGGCCGTTTGAGCTCTGCATTGAGAGCATGTGGGCCACGAACGACGTGGACGTCGAGGATGCGACCGTCATCGGCGCTGACGACGCGCGGGAGACGACGAGCGAACTGAGGGATAAGCAAGGGAAGAGCATTCGTTGGAGGGAAACGTGAAGGGGGTGCTCGTGGTTAATGAGGCAAAGTCAAGTTCCCGGGGACAGCCAGACATGAAGGGGACGCCGCCAGGAACACTTCAGCGACCTATGGGCGTGTCCGACGACGAAAGGACCAAGCCCGAGCCCAACCACAGAAGACTATGCAGAGCATTTTTTGTGACCTTGCGGGGTACTGCCAGCGGCGGATGCTCTCAAGCCCTTGGCGTGGGAGAAGGCGGCTCTCGTAACCCCATGACTGCTGTGCGGAATTGCCAGTCGGCATAATGGACCAACCTGGGCAGGCTGATACTTGCGACGAGCATAGGGTCATAGGGTCATGATCTGTCTGGTACGACGAGGGATGGGGCGGGGGACCAGGAATCGTCAGCTCGGCAGGGGTCTGGCCCTGAGTGCTCGACCCCACCAACCGCCTTGTGAGATATCATGTGTTAACATGAGTGTATAGAATAAACTTCTTCTGAGTGCCATTGGCATTCTTAACGTCTCTCATCTGATTGTCCCTTTCCCGAATTGTGAGGACGTATAAAATGACTAAATTTAAGGAGACGTAGTACTGGGATGTGATTGGACGTAAATCGATATCAATTTAGGCCAATCGAGGGCGGGTCTGCATGCCTCATGCCAATAGCAATAGGTAAGTACAGGTAGGCAGGTTCTCGGTTTTACCATCACCCATGGCGCTGGACTAATCAGGTTAGCGTGCTTGCCGCTCTTGCTCAGGCTCGGCTCAGTCCAGGCTCAGCCACGCCTCAGTCGAGGCGAATTTATGCATGTTGTGCACAACGACCGAATACTGAAACGGTCGCCTTAAAACGGTAATCGGTTCCGTATTAAAATAGACTTAGCTAAGTCTTTTACTTAATTAACTATAGCGCCAGTCGCTGGCCGGCTAGGTACTGATACTAATCCCAGGGCGGCTAGGTGCCCCGTTCGCCTATGATGCCACCTAGACCCTACTACGTACTAGACTCTCGTGACTTCCTAGGAAGTCAGCCTTCTTCGAGAGCCTAAGTAACTAGAGCTCCTACGGACGCTTACGGATCCCCTGACACTATTTCCTAGCTTACCTAATTCTTCGAGAGAGTAGTAACTTATCTTGCGTAGCGAAGGACTCTCGCCGATCTAATGTCGCTCGCTTAGGTGAGATTTCAAGACGCCCTGCTATACCGGATACTGGGCGAAGCTGAAACTGGCCGAGAACGAATATGGCCATCCGCTCTTATGAGGCTAGTGCGTAAAGCCCGACGAGCTACGTCAGCATGGCGTTTAACGCTCTCTTAACGTTTCTTCTTGCTTTGCCCCTATCTAGTGCCTATTCATGGGTTGAGCGCCTTAGACGGCTCGACTTGAACGGCACCGGGGTCGGTAGTCCTGGATATATCCGGGGGTTGTGTTTCAGCCTGATCCAACACTCAACGCTTTCGAATGCAAAATTATCTTCCACTAAGCGGCAGACATACAGAGCTAGGCATCCTCCCGTCCAATTGTATCTGTAAGGGCTTGCAGCGAGTGCGCCTGTCTTCTCTTAACAAGCTGGCTATTATTATGGCTAGTACACAATTCGGTAGCCTCCTCATGCTACAAAAGCCTTTCAAAGAATGTCCGAATCCTGTCGCACATCATGTGTGTCGTGAGCCGAGGCTATTCTTTGTACAGGCTTATACAGCACCCGAAGTTAATAAAAGCTACGTTCTACTTAAATCCTTGGTCTTACATTATTTGCCTCTTACAGGACGTTCAGCAGGAGCATGTAGTGGAGGTATGGAAGCTGCACGGAACCTAGCTCAAAGTCGTTTTAATGATCCTTGTCCTAGAGGCAGGATAGTGCGAAGATTTATATCTCTTGTAATATTGCTTCCTAACTTTGAGGGGCTTGATACTGTCAGGGTACTATTAGAGAGCTACTAATTGGACGGCGCGGCTGGCTTAATGCTAATGCAGATGCTCCCGCAACGCAGGAAGACCGCTGCTTCTTTACGAGACAGGGACTAGCAGATGGGTGATTGGATACAGAATGTGTATACTGAGCTCAGCCGACAACAAATTCATCCGTATAGAATTGACCGTACATTGCGATATTAGACGCTCAGCTTTCGGCCGTGTTGGAGAGAAGCTATGCCTTCCTAGGAAGTTACCCGGTGAATGGATACATATATTGCCTTAGTTGAGGTATAGTTAGTGGTGTCAATCATCTACACCCTCGCCCACTTAGGGCTCCAGTGAGAACGACGCTTATTGTCAGGGGTGAGTCTTGCACCGAGTGGAAGAAGGGCCATTGTCAACCCTTCCTGAACTCGGGGGCCATCTCCGCCCTTACGCCTTGTTCATTCTGTTACCCGTAATTCCGTGGCCTCACACGCGAAACCCTTCTTTCGGGTTCCCTGAAACTTATTCTTCTACTATCTTCCGGCTACGAGCCTTATCTCCCCCGGTGAATGGTCACCGTGTGACATGTATGCTATGCTGTCCAGTTTAACTACTCGACCCTGGGGGGGTTTACGGGAATGAAATAACCGCATATAGCTCAGGAATATACGAATATACAGGTAACTGCTAGCTAATATATTCTATATTAAAGGTAGTGATTACTTAAGTTATAATATAGTCTACTATTTATTTATTATAGTAATAGTAGAAATAGGCGAGGAAGGATATTATAGGTAGTACTAACCTTAGTTATCGAATTATTTTATTATTCTCAGCCTTCGTATTTGAAACAATAATAGAATAATCGAGGAGCGAAAACGGTAGGTTATATTGCTCGTAAGTATAGCCTCGGCCTTTCTATCCTATTATTAATACTAGTTCGACTAGGAATTAGGATAGTCTTTTCCTATTACCGTTAACCCTACCGCAAATAACTAGAAAAAAAAAACGGGCAGTCCTCCGGAAACGTATAAAAATTATAACTCCGGATTAAAGGTATCTATCTAAATAGTAAGATCGTTTTAAAGAGATATTAATAATTGTCGATGCAGATCGTTTATAGGGTATAGCGATTACTCCTTAGTTGAGTTATCGCATAGTCTCTATATAGCCTCCCGATAAGGTAGCCTAGAGAGCGGTACTATAGGTGCGACCCTGCGTATCGACATCGGCTCTATTATCCAGTAGTAGTTATATAGTCTCTATATAGCCTCTGAATAAGGCAGCCCGGAGAGCGGTACCGTAATCGTTACCCTGCGCGTTAATATCGGCTCTATTATCCAGCAGCAGTCGCACGGTCTCCGTATAGCCTCCCTATAAGGTAGCGTAGAGAGCGTTATTATCGTAGCTACCCTGCGCGTCGATATCGGCTCTATTATCTAGTAGTAGTCGCACGGTCTCCGTATAGCCTCCCTATAACGCAGTATAGAGAGCGTTATTATAGTAGCCGCCCTATATATTAGTATCGGCTCTATTATCTAGTAGTAGTTTCGCAATCCCTATATAGCCTTCTAATAAAGTAACCTAGAGAGCGTTATAGTACTCGCTACCTTACGCGTTAATATCGGCTCCCTTAGCTAGTAGTAGTCGCATAATCTCCGTATAGCCTCCCGATAAGGTATCGTAGAGAGCGTTATAGTACTCGCTACCCTACGTGTTAATATCGGCTCTATTACCTAGTAGTAGTTATATAATCTCCGTATAGCCTTTCGACGAAGTAGCCTAGAGAGCATTGCCGAAGGTGCTACCCTGCGCGTTAACGTCGGCTCTATTGCCTAGTAGTAGTCGTACAATCTCTATATAGCCTCCCGATAAGGTAGCCTAGAGAGCGTTTTCGTACCTGCTACTCTGCGCGTTAATATCGGCTCTATTGTCTAGTAGTAATTGTATAGTCTCTGTATGGCCTCCTAATAAGGCAGCTTAGAGAGCGTTGCCGTACCTGCTACCCTGCGCTTGGATATCGGCTCTCCTGGCTAGTAGGCCTTGCGTAGTCTAATAGAGCCCGCTTAGGCACGCATAGTAGAGTTTTAATCCTTAGGGAGGACCCGGGTTATTATTCTATGCTCTATTAGCCTAATATAAATAACCCTATCGTTAGAATATTACGTCCTCTTATAAGAAGCTAACCGTCGCTCGAGTAATATCTTCTAACCCCTTAGCTAAAGCCGCAAACCCCGTCTATACCTCTATAGTAAACCGTGCTATCGGGAAATCCCTTTTAATTTCCTTATAGGTGCCTTTAATATCTATAAGATACGTTAAGTATATCGTCGTAATAATAATACTAGTACTATAGCGCCTAAACTAGTCTTCCTTAAGAAGGTATTCCTTAACTAAGAAATAGGTAAGGCGAAGTTCCTCTACTATCTCGTTATCTTCTATAATTTAAACGATTAATACTAAGCTAGGGCATATACGAATAATATTAGATTTATAATATAGCCTACCCCTAACGTCGAACCCTCGGGGTTTACGCTCTATCCGCGTTACTACTACCTCTATAGCCTCTAATACTTTTAGCGGCCTCTTAGCGTATACGAGAAATTATAAGAGTCGGATTACGTCCGGCTTATAGTCTAGAGGTATACTTTAAAGCATACGGTCGTATATTTTACTTAGATTATAGGGTAAAGACTTAAGAGCTATTTTTATAGTATTAGGGCTTAGGTACTTAGTAAGACTATCTAGTTAGTAATTTACCTACCTAAACCTATACTAGATATTAGGAACGTATCTATACTCTAAGTAACTTAGGTTAATACTTATATTCTGTTAGCCCCGTTTCCGACTTTATTACGGATCTCGTTAAGGAGATCCTAGGATAACTTCTTATTAACGAAATCGGAAGACTGCGTAAGCCTCGCTATAACGTAGGACCGTATATTAGCGTCTACGGCCTTCTTATCTAGTAAGACGTAGTTTTCCTAGCCCTAATAGTCGGGTATCTTACGTTAGAACTCTGCTTCTAGCCGCCTAGTCGTAATAAACTAATTATTATTAAAGGCCGAGTTAGAGGTAACGCCTTATATCTAAGATAGGAGTCAACCTTTCGTTATATACTTATCTAGCGTATCGAGAACGATAATAACCCTACCTAAAAGTTTTATTATTAATTTAATATAGGCTAATAATATACTTATATCTAGCTATCTACGGTCGTTATCGTAAGATACGAAAAGGCTATCGAGCTTCTATACTACTTCTCCCCTAGTATAGTAAAGCTGAATCGCTAGCGACTGAAGTAGGCTATCTAGGGTCTGCTTTTTACTATCGTTAAAGTCGAAGAAGAATATAAGCGTAATATAAGTATCTAGTTTAAGGTAGTTAAGGATCGTTATACTTAGGACTATCTTACTATATCCTACGAGACCGTAAAGCTATAGATATCGATATATACTAGCCTTCTACTCCTAGAATATAGAGCTTTCTAGAAGCTAGGCTCTAGTACTAGAGTACTAGTATTCTCTTACTAGCTTAATATTAGTTAAATAGTTTAGTAGAGATAACTAGCGCTCGAGTTTAATAAAGTAGTCGTTAGACTTTATAGCGGTTACCGTATAATTAGTTTCCTCTATAATCTTTTATAGACGCTATATATCTTCTCGAACTAGTTATTAAAAGTTAGAGAGTATTCTATTAAGTTAAACTAAAATACTAACCTAGTCCTAGGATCTCGCTAATAGGTCTCTTAGCCTCGATCTTATTCGGCGGGATCTAACGTAATAGGTCCTTTATATACGCTGCCGCTATTATAGCCGCGAAACCCTGCTACTCCCTATTCTTATACGAGTTAGCGTAGTCGTAGATCCTACGGACTATTAAGTATAGGAAGTAGCTTAGTAGGCTAGCGGCCTCTATCTCGAAGTAGAGTATATCCTTTTCGGTTACTAGCTTATCCTAGGTAGTAGTATCCTTTATTAACTAGTTTATACTAGTAATTAGTCTATAGTAAATTTTAGGGTCGTCGTCTTCTTTATTACGCTAAGTCCTAGCTACGAGGTAGGACGGATCTTTATAGGATATATCGCTATAGTATTTAGACCTATCTAGGTAATATATAATACCTAGCTTATATAGCCTATTACTTACTATAGGAGGGCGTATATACCTTTTCCGTTTCTTAATATACTTTAGTACCCCGTTAACGTCCTTATTTAGTTAGTAGCTTCTTAGCTTATACTTACCCTTTAGTACGCTTATAGCCGTCCGAAGTACTAGTAGTAATTAATTTAGGAATCCCGTATACTAAAACGATTAATTCTAAATAGTCTTACTAAAGTCGTACTAGAGTATACCGCCCTTACTACTACTAGTACTACTAATAACGACGTCGCTAAGTTATATATCGTGCTCCGGGAGTCTAGGGGCGCCGCCTCTAATGCCGACTATTAATCCGATACGTACGTTCGGAAAGCTATATAGTATATCTCGGGCTACTATCGCTGCCGAGGTCGTGCTATACTCTGTATTAGGCAGGACGGCAATAACGACGTTATAACTGCCGATACTGCCTAGGACGTAGCTGTTATTATCGTGCGGGGCTATATAACGAGGGGCGTCGTGTTCTTAATCGAGGAAGGCCTAGGCGGCGATAAATTCGGTAGTAATAGCGCAGATCTAGCCGACTATATACTTCTAGGGATCCGATATGCGAGGCTATTAACCTCAAGAGGTCGGAAATGCGCACGTTGTCGATGACGAGAGGTATGCGATGGGAAGGAATCGAGTCTGGCATTAAGCCGGATATAGCGGAGACCGGTTGCATCTTCTGACTAGAGAGTATAAGATCAGGCTGGCGCTGCGCTGGTTATATAAGGATCGGCCAGAGAGGCCAATAGCTACGGGCGCTTGCATGCACCTTACAGCAGGCTGAGCATCCTGCCACGCATAATTAGGGAAGGTCTCTATAGTGACTCCCAGCTTAAAGCTTTGGGAGCTGCCTCGATAGGCAGTCAGCGACTGCGAAGGAATTAGATCGGACCTTGCCGGCCTGAGTTGAGGAACAGCTTGGGCATAGTGGAACTGATTGGCTGTGGCGGTCAGTGCTCTGTAATACCGCTCTCCTCCGGTATAGTGCATCGCCAACCATCACACGGCCAGGGCAATGGGCCTTAACATTGCACTTGGCCTCTCGAACGCCAGCGTTGCGAGAGAATAAATATCCTAAGCTAAACGAGCTACTAAGATGGCAGACGCCCCTAAGACGGAACGTAAACGGAATAGTAGTGCTAATACAAACTATCCACCCCGTCACCCACGCTACGAGGCGGCAGTTTAATACTTGAGGCAGTCGCAACTGTAAGGTCGAGCTCCTGCGCCACGGCGACGCAAGGATTTCGACGAGCAGCCGACGCCGGTCGTCTGCCAGCGTCAAGCGGCAATAGCGGGTTCAGCCTCAGACCGTCACCTTCGCGTGCTACTCTGTGCGGTGGAAGCGCCGCCGCTGACCTAGTCCGTCCATAACGATGCTGCATCCCATCGCCGCTCCAAATTAACTGACGAAATGCCGTTGGCCGACGTAAGGCAGGGTTTCGGAGGCGAGGCACCAAAGAGAGTAACAGCACGCCCATCCTGGCATGAACTGGAGTGCGTACCCGAAGGCGCTTGAGAGTCATGGCGACAACATCGAGTCGGTCGCGTTTACCGCGAACGGGCAGTCGTCTCCCAATCGGCCTCGTACGGTTTCGCCGTCTTTTTCATCCTGGTGCCACTTGTCGCCGCAGGCCTCGTCACGGTTGAGTTCTGCTACATGTTCATCAAGGACCGAGTTGCTACGAGGCGTTGGGGAAAGGAGAGATGAAAAGGTCGTCAGGCTAGGCAGCCAATCTGATGAGTATTACGCAGCGCTTCCATCGGCGCCTGGCGTGCTCTCATTCTTGGATCTTGCATTGGGAACGACCATCCCTCAAGCGCCGATAGCGTCTGGGTTCCACGGGTTGTTGCTTCTGACTGTGGCGCCAGTCACTTGCCTGTCAGGTGTTGACACCTATCCCCAGGGCGGCTGGGTGATTACCCCGTTCGCCCAGGATGCCACCCAGACCCTACTGCGTACAAGACTCTCGTGACTTGCTAGGAAGCCATCCTGTGAACTTTTGCGACTAGCGTCCAGCCAAGGCTGTGCAGAATCGCTGATCTTGCTCAGGCTCCCGTTACTTATGCTCAATGATAATACCTCAATCAACAAACGGCAACTCGCCATTGGCCGAACTGGTAGTGGTTCCTTTCCCATCATGTGTAACCTGGTCTTCCTTCCGGCCGAGAAGACGCTCAATCCCCTGGGCCCCGCTCTGTCTATTCCACGCTGCGGCCTTGAGGATGTCCTCCATGATCGTTACCTGGCCTCCCCTCCGATCCAATAGAAAGGTTATGAGCCTGGCGCCGCATTCTTCATTCCGGGCTGCCTCGCGAATCACCGCTGCTTCCCGATGTGAATGTGGATCCGCCCACTCAAGCATGGTCTTGAAACCTTGAGTATGGCCCGAAAAAGCGCAGTCGACGAGCGGTATCCTCCAATTTGAGTCTCGGGGCGCCGAATCAATATATGGGAAGGATAACGCTTCATTCATGGACGCTCTGGCGGATCTATGCCGAAGCGATAGCGCATGGTCAACAAGGAACGAGATCCCCTTCTCCCCACCAGGCTTCGCGCATCCTGGAATCGATCGCGAAAAACTCGGCTAGCCTATCCTCGATGTGAAATTTCTCCTTGGCCATATGCGCATGCGCCGGCCAGAACTGAGTTGACTACGAAAGAAACTCGTCCTGTGGCCTTGCGTCTCTTTCGTGGAGAGAGAACTCCGCAATGAGATAGTCAATGCAGCGGCTCGCGAGCCGGCTGCGTGCCTCCAGCTCGGAGATGAAGCGCCTGCTGCCTGCGTCGCTGACTAGGACATCTCTGACGGACTGGTGCAACAACAACACCTTCTCATCTTGCACCACGATCATCAGCTGGCAGGCAGCGATGGCTTCTGTCGTGAACTGAACACGCTCCTCCCCGTCTTGGTCTTGGTAGAGCTGGTACGCCGAGGCGAGTTCCCGCGTGCTAAGCCGGGTCATCATTCTCATCCACAACTGCTGATCTTGGTTGTTAGACGCCAGATGGTTGATGTGGAGCATAGAACCTGAGGCAGGTTTGAGGCTTAAATGGCAGTCACGTGATAAGTTGGCAACAGGCCTCGGAAGTGAACCAATGGAATGGTTGATAGGGTAGCCAGCACAATCGACTTCCTAGCAACCCTGTGTCAAGATTCCGTCCCCTCGAAATCTGCCGCCTCTCACTCAACTCAGCGCCAAACGCGGTGATGTCCAGGGTCTGTGTAGAGGTAGTAGGCCTCAAGCGCATGGTCATTTTATAATTGGCAGCAAGACGCGGCGACATGACTCTGTATGAGACAGTGCACGTCGAACTCTTTCACTGTCCATGGTAGCGTCAAGCGGAGTGTCATCACATGCACCAACAGAATAAACTCAGATGCAGCTGTTCATGCGCCCCCGGCCTTTTCTATCTACGGGTAGGATGCTGGTTTGACTACAGGCATCGGCAGCAAGTTCGCCTAAGCCCATCTCGAGCCTTTTGAATACCGCAATGCGTCCTGCGATGGCCCCCTGTCGGGGTACCTGAAATCCACTATAGCAAAACGCCCCCTACGATGGCAATCCCTGCCATGACACCAACCGCCGCTGGCTCGACCCCGACACGCCCACCGCCATTCCTGATGAAGTCGTAACCCTCCAGGGCGTATTTTTCGCTCTCGAGCCTAGCCAATTTTCTACCGTCGGCTCCTACGAGCCTGGCTTCGAAGTAGTGCACCTTGTCGGGCAAGACCGTATTATGCTCGCTGACGAGTCCGTCGACGATGCTGATCGGGTCCCACGTATACGAACTGGACGAGAGGGATAGGTTACTCCGAATCTCCCAGCCGGCTAACGACTCGCCGTCGCCGATAAACGCATAGAACCAGAGATGGAACGCGCGGGCTTCGGGTTCCCGGAATGACGAGTCGAGGGTCCACGTGATCTCAACGGGCTGGGAGAGATCGATCTTGTCGCTGGGGTCTGGGCCGGTGAACTGGAAGGCCTGGGCAGCGGGGAGGATTCCGCAGAGGAGGAGGGGGAGGAGAGGGCGCATCTTGGTAGCTGATGATTCAATGTATATAATTGCTGAGATAGGGTTGGGCGAGGGCGTGGTGGTATAGAACCGCCGCAGAGCTGAATGCCGATGATGAAGGGTTGAAAGAAGATGTGAGAAAGGACGAGGGAATGGACCTCACCCAGCTACCATATAACGGTCTGAAACCAATGCCATCTCTGTAGGCCATTTTTTAGCCCTGCGGCACAGCCGGTCTCTCCAATTGGCTGGTCAGGGTAGGCGCTGGAGACAAGGCTTGGCGTAAAGTGAAGCGAGCTTTATTAACCTTGTAAGGTAGTAATTCACTGACTCAGTGTCTCTACCTACCTAGTCTAATGCAACGACCGTTGGTGGCGGCGGCATCACCTCGCTCAAAAGAGTAGGTGCTCAAGGTCCTCGACCTTTCAGACTCGCGTGTGCGAATTGGGTTTTTCGGCGTAATCTAGCGGTTGGGCGCTTCTGGTCATTACTGGGCCAAAGAGCGAGGCCGTCTCACGAGGCTGCTGGCTGATGACTGACAACATTCCACTTCAGCAATCACTCCCTTAACCCTCAATCCCGTATCTTTAAGCTCAAGCATGATGAGTGCAGCTATAGGCATTTGGCACCGAGTTGTCCACGCTTATGCTCACTCACGAGCCAGGCACCTGACTCAAAGACCAGACCCCTTGCACCCTCGCCCGCATTTTCTCGAGGACGGCAGCCCACAACTCGCCTAGTGTGTAGTTCCATGACTCCGTTGAGATTAGAAGCCGCATGAGGTGTTTTGCCGGTTGGCGCTGTTGGTCGACATCGCATCCGACTCGCACTTCAGCAAATCACAACTCACGATTCAAAGCATCGTTGGCAACAAAACATGTGTTGGTGTCGACACGCTCGATGAAGCTCTCTTCTCCGAACTGCGCCGCAAAGATGAACTCCGCCCAGTGATCGCACCGGGGGAAGGGGGAGGCCAACAGGGAGGTCTTCCTATTTTCTGCCCATATTATGGAAGTGAATAAAAACTATATAAGAACTCTTCCAGATTCCAGAGCAGAGTCTCTTCTATCCTCCAACACAGTTTCATCCCCCTCACCACCAGAATAATACCTTCTTTACTACACTCTTTGGTCTCTCTTCAACAATCCATCCATCCACCATGAAGACTTGGCCCGCTGCCTGCGTGCTGGCCCTCGCCGCCCTTGTCACCGGCCGCCGCCCGGAGTGGGAAGGTGAGGCCCTCGACGCGCCTAACTCAGTTTTCATCACCTGGGAGTCGGGCCTACAGACCGGCGACCAGATAATCTTCGTCAAGGACAGCGAGGGGACTTCCATCCTAGCCTACGCCTGCGACAACAAGCTGTCCCTCGGCGGCGTCCCGATCCAGGTCTTCGCTGATAACACGGGCTACGGCGAGATGACCATCGGAGACGCCCGTTACAATCTTGAGTTCACTGTTGAGAAGTCTGGCGGCATCGTCTGCGAGGCCCGTTGGAACCTAGACGTCGCCGTGGTTGAGTGTGAGGTCCCC
The DNA here is from genome assembly GCA_002851675.1 of Verticillium nubilum. Taxonomy (NCBI): domain Eukaryota; kingdom Fungi; phylum Ascomycota; class Sordariomycetes; order Glomerellales; family Plectosphaerellaceae; genus Verticillium; species Verticillium nubilum. Next base: position 46,580 of record NMXI01000030.1, read on the forward strand.
TGGGCAACTGGTGGGCTCGATACTTATGAGAGGCTCCCACTTAACCTCACGTCCGAGTGCCTCGGCTCTACAGCCCGTCACGACCTGGCTGTGATCAGCACCTTTTACGAAGACGAGGGAATGGTATTCCCTGCCGACCCTGATGCTGAGGGAGCGGAGGATCTTGTCGAGAACAACCATGACAACGACGCAGAGGCGCTTTTCGCCCGGCAAGGTCCTGTTTGCCAGTCCCGGAGATCCGTCAAGAAGAAGGGCGACGGCAACCCTCACAAATGGAGACGCCACGAGCAGCTCACGGTGAGTCCAATGATCCTCCTATTCACCAGACTCCAGAATTAGACAGGCCCGCTAACACTGTCCAGGACAGAGTTAATTGCAAGAACGGCGGGTGCTCGATGCAGCACGGCATAGAAGTCTCCGTCACCCACCAGGCCGGCTTCTCCCTCTCCGGCATAGGATCGAGCGACTGGATTAACGGCGGCTACTCGGTCTCATGGACGAAGGGCAACTCGCAGGTCGTCGCCTGCGATGGCGAGTCGCACGAGGTCGTCTGCGTGTACAGCTGGCGCCGCTACCAGGAGTATACAGTAGTCAGAGATATCTGGAGCACCTGCAAGCCGTCCGCGAAGCAGAGCAAGACGTACGATATCTGGTCGCCGCTAACCGGGAGCAATGAGCACGAATTCTACTGCCAGCGCGGAGGCTGCAAGGGCAAGGGTCATGTGATGTGGGAGGATAGGGGCAAGGGGAAGCACGGGGCTGCTTAGAGAGGAGTCATGCCCATGCCTTGGTCAGCTGACGTGCACGATGGGAGGGCTGCGAATTGAGTCCGACCGGATCAGAAGCTGGAGCTGAAGCAGGCCAGTCCCTATGATGTTATCTTGCCGATTATATCCAGGATGTGCCGATCCTCAAGGCGTTTAAGGGACATTACTTGGTTACATAATACTTTGCCCCTCAAGACAACAACATGGTTGAGTAATACATCGTAATTAAATTTTTGTACTGACTCCAGGCGCTGCCCGCATCGAGCCGGACGCCGGCGGACGACCAGACCACCCTGCTCATACTCCCGTGCTCGCGTCGATGCGGGGCTCGATCTGCAAGGACTCGCCCCATCCATGACTGGTTGTGGGTCGCGGGACGGCCCATGCCGGCGTGCCCGCTCCATCAACAGCGCCTCAATCGCGAGATCCTGAGAGGCTAGACCTGCACCTGGTGTGGGGGGCGGCGGCATATTCATCAAGCCGTTGCTGCGCTTCCTCCTCGAGCCGCACTTCTGGGAGGAAAACCTGCGATGCTCGCAGCCGCCGAGTCCCCTTGTGGACTAGCAACCGATTGCCTAAGGGGCCGTCGGGAGCCATGAGAGTGACTTCCATATCGCCAAGGTGAACTGCCTCCTGCCTGAAGAGGTGTAGGGGCAGGCGTGGAGGACGGTCGTTAAGGACGTGCTGAGGACAACGCACATCAATTCCTCGATCGATCCGCGTTTCTATTCTGGAGAGCTCCGCCTCAGCCTCAGCCGGCTCAACGAGATGGATCGTCTCTAGAAGACCCCGTTTGCGGCTACTGGAACTAGTGCGGCCCGTTCTTTGGCGATAACTTTGCCTGGCTGGCCAGCTCGACGGTCTATATCGCCGTAGTCCTGACGGCGATGCAGGTCGGGCCTCTTTCCATCCTGGGGCTACTCGTCGCCGCCGTAGGCCTCGTCATAGTCGTATTCTGCTATATTTTTACTAGCAACTGGGTTACTACGAGGCGCTATAGAAAGGAGAAACGGGAAAGTATTAAGGGCTTAAACCCATGCCCGCGAGCTTAACTCCCTGATTTCTAACCCATTCTTTCGTTAGCCCATGGTTCGGCACGCGGATCTGTCCGTTGTCGCTTCGCAGAGCTTCAAGGCACGCCGGCCGGGGAAACCTCAGGCGTGCAGGTGACGGCTATCCGCGGCAAGTCACCGGAGACAATGCCAAGCACTCTCGTGACTTCCTAGGAAGTCGGCCTTCGCCTCTCTAAGCTAACGGAGCTCTCATGGACGCTCGCGGGCCATATATTGCTACCCTCTTCACGGCGTACCCGCGTCGTCGTTCGATTAGGCGTGCAGCAATCGTTGGAAACCTTAACGCGAGAAGTGAGCGGCGAGACGCACGAGATGCGTACCCTACCAGATACTACGGTGCAAATAGCCGAAATTGGCTAAGGACGAATATGGCCATCGCCTGCTTTCGACTTTGCTATACGAAGTATATATTTATAATCCGCTATACTAACCCTCTTAGTTTAGGTAGATGAGTATTATTAATAATGGCTTTTAATATGCTCCTGACGATTCTTCTCCTTGCCTTGCCCCTATCTAGTGCCCACTCGTGGGTCGAGCGCCTTAGACGGCTCGACTTAAACGGCACTATAGCCGGTAATCCTGGATATATTCGGGGGGTTGTGTCTAGGCTTGATCCTATATTTAACGACCTCCGAATGCAATATTATCTTCTACCGAACGGTAGAGTAGCAGAGCAAGGCATCCTCCCAACCGATCGTATCTATAGGGATTCGCAGCGAGCAATCTAATCGAGCGAGATGTTTCCCCGACTACAGGCGCGGCCAGGAGATTTCATCGCTCTTCAGTACTAGGAGAACGGGTATGTGACCCTCCTAGAATCAAGTCCGTATAAGGAGCACGGCGGTACGATCTTTATCTATAGCACCCGGGTTCCCTCCGAGGACGATAGGTTACTTTCTATCTATCGTATCTAGAACGTAGAAAGCACTAGGGGCGACTAGCAGGGCTCCCTCTTAGCTATTAGGTCCTTCGATAACGGCTAATACTATTAGATTAATAACGGGCAAATATTAATCTCTCGCTAGGAAGCCTTTAGAAAAGGTCCTGCGGATCCTTAAGGCGCCGACCTATAGTGCTAATCCGATATCCGGCTTCCCGATAATATAGGTAGTATATATACTCTCTACTAGGTCTGGGAATAGCCTTCTAAGCTAGGTAATAAAGAGCCGCCTACTAATATCTATACGAGCTATATGGATATTGAAGTTTCCGGGTGCATTCGATAGGATGAGGTCTCTTATATTAATAGGCAGGACTTGAACTAGGCCGGGATTGAGGGGTAGATGCTAGCAGGCTGATATACTTCACTTAACTACTTGGATATGCAGGGTCATCTCGAAGAGTGCTGTAAGATTGCTGCGAACCTTGTCAGGGCTCGTCTTTCTCTACCTGATTGGGAGCATATCAACGTTGAATTCTTATCTCAACAACTTCAAGAGGTCGGGGTTCTAACCACAATTGATCAGAAGTTCCCACAGGAGCTTCTAGATATGGTCTGCAAAGCAATTCTCCAGCAGGAAATGTCGTCACTCAAAATACGATTCCTTCAACTGATCCGTGGTGGTACGCTCACTGATCGACTACTTTATTTCCGGGGCGCAGCAGGAGCTTTCGTTTTGTTCGATCGACAACAGGAGGGTGGCGAGGCTGCTCTTTGTCGCTACGACGATCATGCTTGCTCGACACACTCCAACGGCATCCCGTGGCCTAAGATCCGTGGTTTGACCAGTTTTGGCGACGAACTACGCAATTGCCTAGCCTCAACTATCGAGCTTCCGTCGCCCTTGATTTGACTCTGACGACGTTTTCGGTTGAAGATAACCATCTTGATATCGCAATCAAGGATAATGCCAATATCCTACGCTTTGGGATAATCCCAGGACTTGATCCGAACGCAGCGAGCTCGCTTCAGTGGATCCTTGAAACACATGCCAGACCTAAGTGCACCATCCGTTGGTGCGCAGGCAAAGTTGACGTTTCATATCTTCCGAATCTTCCTGAGGCTATCACAACACTCACATTGTGTGGGATGGACAGAACCTTCGACAATTCCGTGCCAGCAAAAGGATCGACCAACGGAGAACATTGGATGCAAGGTGTCGCGAGCCGCATCCGTCATCTTCGAGAACTACACCGTCATAGTTGCGGTTATGAACAAGCAGACTTACGGCAGTTGAGGTCCTGGTTACCGTCCATGAAGGTCTCCTCTTGAAGAAGAGGGCAGACCGCTTGCATCTGAACTTCGATTCTTAACGTTAACGTACATGATAAGCGAGCTGGCCACCCAGCCACGACCACGCGACCATCTCCCCCAAGAAATCAACCACAACGCCTCGAATCAATTGAAATCAGTCGGAATCGTCTTCCTAAGACACTCCCACTATTATCTGACAAGTTTTCGCGTTGTGTCCTGGCTTTCCACAAGTCCCACAGCACCGTTGCTTCGTTTCCGCCCTCGGCTTGCAACTACTACTCTACTGCGTCTCCTGCTTCACCTATATGTCCACCTCTTTCTAAGCCTGGATATCCTGTCCCTCGCCTAGAGTCTTGCTTCCACCTTATCGGAGACGTGTTTTTTTAGCCCTACGACGCCGGCTAAGTACCTCTATCTCTTCTCGAACGATAGATTCTCGGACTTAAGGAGCGCGATCTAGTATATAATTCCCGGCGCCCCCTTCGAAAGCCGGTCGATAGCCTTATAAATAGATATTAGCGAGCTATTCTAATAACGGGAGATTCGGCCCTTAATAAATTCCGACTAAGAGCTCGCTTTAGTCGGGTTATTTAGTATCTTAGAGACCTAAGGTGCGGGTATCTCTAGAACCCCCTTAATAGGCGTCGGCGTCTATAGCTTTATATCTAGCCGAGAAATTATAGCTTTAGGGTTAAGTAGAATAAGCCCTACGCCTTAAAAACCTCCCTAGACGTTCTTTTCCGTTATTACTACTTAGAATACCGCTAAAAATACGGGGAAGAAGTCCTCCTTAGTAATATAGCTTATACTAGCCCTTATCTTATTCTCGATTTACTAGCCGTACGCTTACTTAAGCGGGCTAAAATAGCTAATATCTAGAGGCTAGAGTATATAAGACGAGTAAGGAGGTATATAGAGCGTAATAATATTATTATCCTTATAGTATAGTTCGAAGTCTATTAAGTAGTAACTTTAATAGCCGTCTAGGATAAGAAGGTAATACGCGCTAGTTATATAAGGTTTTATATACTTATCGAAATACTAAATCTATTCTTAGCCTCTCTTATTTATAGTCTAGCCGTTATTAGTTATAGTAATTACTTACTCTTATAGTAGAAGGCTATTATCGTACTAAATCGAGAGATAATATTTACTTAAAACGATAATAAATAGAGGGACTACCTAGCCTTAGGAATTAACGCCTTAGATAACTATAACCTATTCCCGATTACTAGACTAGCCTAATTTTATATTTAAACGCCTATCTACGCTCGTAACGACTATTCCTAATAAGATAATACCTATTATAAAGCCAGTCTCGTCGAAGTTATAGATATCCGACTCTGCGACGCTATACTTCGCGATTATATTCCGAATAAGGGCGAACCAGGCACGAATAATATCCGGATCTTCGTATTAGGCTCTCTTATAGTTATACTTACGAAAGAATCGTATCTTCAGCTCTAGTTATCGCCTAGCGAAGTTAGAAGCCCAGCGCTTCCCGACGTTTAGCGCATCGCGCTCGGCGAGCAGTCGATTAGCTATATCCTCTACCCTACGAAGCCGGGGAGGAAATAATCGCGCATCCAGGTCGAGGACACACTAAATAATTATTAACTCTCCCGGATTAGTTAAATTCCGGGAATTGGGCGTCCTATCGCGTCGCGAAGCAATCCCCTTCATACGCGTTCCGAGCGTAGAACGAGGGATGCTATAGATACGTGCAGCGGCTCGGGCGCTAAGATTTAGGTCTTGTTTCAAAGCCTGAACGGCCAGGAACAATTGGCGGTCTTTGCTTGGAGAACCCATTATTTATGGTAGAGAAAACGCGTTAGGAGAAACATGGTCGCGTGGTCGTGGCTGGGTGGCCAGCTCGCTTGTCTGGCCAGCTCGCTTATCATGTACGTTAATGGGAGTCCACAGTCGTATTGGACGAGCTTGTATGGGTCTCTTCGCGCTCTTCTGCTTAATTCCTCAGAGGTGGGCATCTTGGCTTCCATTCTGCGCGTTCATCGCGTATATGTTGAATACCAGAGGTACCCTCCTGAGCATGCTATCGCTCTCATGTTGAGCCAGAGGCATCGAAACAGCTTTCTCATCATTGTCACCGCCCAAATCATACTTTCCGTGGGCGCAGGGTTATCCTTCAGTATGCTCGCTCTCGTGGAGGGAGACCCATGGTTGATACGCACATCAATACCTGTCAGAATCAACGTCATCAACAGAGTGAAGAGGTCTTCGAGTTAACGCCGCAGTAGATATTGTAGGTCTCCCTGAATAGAACAACTGAAATCTGAACATTCTGCTTCCGCAGGCATCCCTCTCCACCTTATATATGCAGCTTCTCCATTGCCACCGCGTCTATTTAGCTCTCCGCAGCTGTCTCGGAGCTTGCCGCGGGCGCCTGTTGTCAGCCCTCTGACAGAACCCCACTAGAGGACGACTCTTAAAGCAAAAACAAACCATCTACGAAAGAAAATGATAGCATGCGACAGCAGGTACTCGCGAGTCGTGAACTAAATTCAAAGTTCCTTAGCTACCCGGCTCACTGTCCGAATAAACTCTGCATCGCTTTAGTATAGTCCCTGGCGGCAATAGCCCTCGCCGTCAAACCTTCCGCATCGACACTCCAGCCTTCGTCGACTAAGACTCGACTAATCAGACCCTCTAATATTTACTGCGCAATAGAAGTGCCCTCGTAATTATTTACCTTCCTCCGAGGCCAGCTATCGATTTCCTCTACGGGCGAAATCCGAGTAATCTCGAGTTAAGGATCAGCGCTAAGCGATAATAGTAGCTAAGTAATCGCTATAAAGCCTATAATCGTAGTAATATAAAGTACTAAGTAACTACTAAGAGTTTAGGCGTTAACGTTGCTCACCCACTTGTGGGACACCCCCCCATGTGGGACACCCCAAAACCCGACCCCTAAAATCAGACCCCTCCCTTCAACCCGAATTTTCAACCCGTTCCGATGCAACGATAATATAGTCCTCCGGATTACTAGGTAATTCAGGGCCGCTGATTTCACCTAGACTATCCTCTCTATCGCCTACCTTAATTTAAGCCCTGTAGATAGCTTTAATATCGGTAAACTTCGAATTTAGGCTGATTCGGACCTTCTTCTTCTTCCTAGGCCTAGCCTATTGCAACTGCTATTCTAAAGCCTGAATCCTGCGTTGCTAGGTAGCTAAGAGGTAGTCCTTTTCCTTAAAGCCTTTCTGAACCTTACGGAATAGTAGCCGTTGCGTATTAGTAGGTTAATCTAGCCGGTTAAATTAGGCTAGTTAGACCTGTAGTTCAACTGACTTCCTAGGGGTCGACTATAGAACTATAGATATAGCTACTTTATGCTATTCGATAGCCCTAGAACCGAGGGCCCTATCGAGTATAGGGTCGATCGTATTAGTAGCGTTAGTAGAATTCTCTAGTAGGAGACGGTTAAGAAGTAGTCTATCTATCTATACTAGCCAAAGACCTATAGATTTCCACCTACTACGTATATTCTATGCCATAAAAGCTGACTAGCGTGCTTTCCTATAGCAGGTAAGGAAGTTCCTCTTGCCTACTACTATAGAATTATTCTACTGCTTAAGGTATCCTATCTCTTTTCTATAGGCTGTCTTTAGGGGACTAAAAACAGACTAGTCTAGAGGTTATAGGACGTAGGAGGTATAGGGAGGTAGGAAGAGTAGGTAGATATTATTAGTATAGCAGAGATATATGAATTCTATTATCTCATAGCTGCCGTGGCCGTCTAGGATAAGTAGCCTAGCTATTGAGGGGTCGGTTAGTTAGGTAGATGGGATAAAGATCTCCCTAAGCCAGAAGATAGCTATATCGTTGTCTATCTATCTATTTTTAGTTATAGTAAACTTCCAGCTACTATAGGGCTATAGGTCTAGTGGAAACTACTACTATTAGACTGATTTGCCTTTGAAAATGACTAAGGGAGGTATTATAGTACCTGTCGCGCTGATATACTCAAGGATAGACGTCTACGCCCTAGATCTAGGCTGTTTTTTCCGTAGATTCTAGGCTTCTATAGTACCTAGAACCAGGCTATTAGATCCACGGCCTTCTAGGATACTAGTCTTATCTATATTATATCGGTTAGCTAGTCGAATAGCCCTAATCTCTAGAATAGATAGATATCGGAACTAGTTCCTGATTACGTTAGTTATCGCGCCGTTAATACGCTGGGAATCGATAGGCCTAGCCCTTTAGACCTTTATCGATAGGTTTCTGCGAGTAAAGGCCTGGAACTAGTTCTTTCCGATAGTCTGGGGGCCCCCTTATAGGCGTAGGATTCGTTCTGCAAATTCCCTGACTTGCGAATGGGTTAGTGGAAGCCCTAGGGCAGCCTGGATCCGTATCTATTCGACTAGGTGCTTTTCCTGGGTTAGGGATAGCTTCTATTGGCTGGAAAATGCAATATCCCTTGGTTGGATTCCTTGGATCCGGTAGTGAAGTGTAGACTTAGGTATACCCTATTGGATAGAGGCCTTCCGGATAGATTGGCCGTTTGTGATAGCTTCTAAGGCCTAGTTGACCTCATCTTCAGTATAGTGGGACATCGTTGATTGAATTAGTCGTATCTAAAATCTGGTAAAAGATAGTATTAAATTGGTAAAGATATTGTAGGTTGAAGATGGGTGGTGGGGGTGGGGTTGAGGGATTTTCGGGTGTCCCATATGGGGGGGTGTCCCACAAGTGGGTGAGTAACGTTAATCTTCGCTCCCTAGCTAAATAGCTTAGTTACTATACCCCGCCGACCGCTAGTCTTTACCGCTTAAATTCATTTAGCGGGTATAATCGCGCAATTTAAGGCCGGCTTCTTTACCGTCTATATATATCTTATTAGAGTATTAGTATCGCTAATCCTTATTATCTACTTATAGCTCGGACGACTTATAGTTTATAGTACGTATAGGTTAATAGTATATAAGCTTCCTGCCTTACGTCGTATATAAGCTTAAGGATATTATCCTTTAACTATCGCTCGCTTCTCGTAAGGGGCGCTATGCTTATCGAGTAGGCGGCCTAGCTTAACGTAGTATTAAACTACTTACTAAGCTCCTTCTCGCTTTCCTAGCTGCCCTAAGGGTTAATAGGGAGTTTTATAACCGTCTCGGTAATAGCTATAAAGCCAATCTCTTAGAGCGTGCTTCTAGTCTGCCCGTCGATATCTAATAGTATCCCTGCTATGCGCAAAGCACGGTATAGTATATCGCTCTATATAACGAGAGATAAGCTAGGCTTCAGAGTACTATTATCGCTAACGAACTTCTAGTCGACTTCGGCCTGTTTAAGGTGGCCACCGGGTTAGAGGCAGCTAGTTACGGGTCAGCAATGACTTCGGAGACTTACGGCACGCACTTACCTAAAAGTTTGCTTATATATGCCTTTCCAATCACGGATAGACCCGAAGAGCAGCTGGATATAAACTAAATTATAGTAAGGAAGCCTTGGCCAGGGCTTTTCGATATTTGCTTGTATGAATGAGACTGACTCGGGGATCCTGCAGTCGGTTAGTGGTGACCGAGAGGGCAGAAAACAGCAGAGAATGACCAACGTGCGCGGCTGTATGAGCGAGATATCCAAACCCAGGGTTAGACATCTTACGAACGGGAATCGAATTCGATAGATTCATTCGATGCCAAGTCTTACGAATGTCGAATCGAATGGCTTGGCGTTCGATTCGATGCGAATCGAATAGGGCACATTTCATTCGACATCGAATCGAATGGTGCCATGCATTCGATCGATTTTCGATCGATTCGATCGAACAGGCGAAGCCGATGCGGCTGGGCAACGAGGGGATGAGATTTTTGGTTGGCCCATGATGTTGCGCCTGTGCTCAGGGACACGAGCCAATAGGAGCCTTTGAAGCAAGAGGAACAGGGAACGTATGGAACGTGGCTGCCGGAAAGCTTGCCTTTGCCCCAAGGTATGTGGACCCGATCAGCAATGATTTCTGAAATGGCTGGTTGCGAAGCACGGAGAGGTTTGATGGACCAGCACTTGAAGAATCACCCTGCGCTAATGGTCGGAGCAAAAGGTTGGCTCCATGCCTTCCATACCTACACTGGCGTCTTCACGTGCGACCGCCTGGGATTGGACGCGCCACGTCGCTGCTGGCGAAGACTTCATTTTACGGTACAAGGCTCAGGAGCCTTAACGGCACCGGTGACGTCGCAAATTTCGCGTTGACGACAGAATGGGCGTGCCATATGTCCACAGTCACCACTACAGGAGCAGACCAATTGACTGGCGGAAAATCAACGCCTATCGGTACCGCAACTCTCTCTGATGGCTGTTGATATGCTCACTATCCCATCGTCGTCTGCAGAGAGCGAGAGAACGTTTAGTAGTGCAGGACGTATGATGGCACCGTTGAGAAACCGGCTGCGGAGGGAGATCGTGACGACGGCTCAGTGCATTCGATCGTGGAGTAAAGCTGGCATGTACACGACTTCACTGCCGCTGCTTAGGCTCAGTGATGACCGATGGGTTGATGTAATTGCGTCGCTGAGGGAGACGAGCGATATGTAATGCAACTAGCACCTGCTTTTTTCGAAATTGACCGTGTTCTGCGACGTCTCTTCCGAAGCCACGATGTTCTCCAGAGTTTTCCATCTTCACCGAGATTAGTCATGTGTTCGATCGAATCTACTGCAGGCAAGTTCGATTCGATTCGAATCTACGGGAGATGATTCGATTCGAATCGAATCTACAGGAGTCGCATTCGACTCGAATGCCAAGGCTTGGCGTTCGATTCGATTGATTCGATAGATGTCTGACCCTGGTCCAATAAGTCTTTTTCTTCCTATTAGGGTTAGATAGGCTTGAACAGCGGACTGCAGAGAAGGCTCACATCGTCAGCGGGGAACATGTACGATCCCGCAAGAGAGGGCCCATGTCGGCCACTGTTCTCCTCGAAACCCCCAGTGTCATTGTCAAAAGCGTCGCCATTGTGATACATATTTGAGACACTTTCCTGTCGATGCAGAGAGGGTACGTCGGGCAGATAGTATTGCAAAGCGGTAGTGATGGCATCAATCGAGGCCACTGGTGGCCCTTGATCCAAAACCTCACTCCCAGCTCTCAGCTGGGTGAGACACGTGATGGACGGAGACACAGGTCCTCATGCTCAAGTTTGGATGTCTGCTCTTGGTTAGATCGTATAGAGGGTAAGCAGAGCGTTGGAAGGTCTAGCTCGGAGCCGTCCATCAGGAAGGGCAAAGGGCACAGACAATGATTATCACGTGTGTACTCACTATCAGGGTTGGTCAGCAGCGGTGTCCGACTTCCTGGGAAGTCGCTGCCAAAAAGCTCCGTTTTCGTTGTTGCAACGAAATCCCTCATCTGTTTGTTACGGTGCACCAGCGGCTTTACGGTGGACTTTTGTGCATCTGTGGCCGAGTTATGCTAGCTAAGCCACCACCGAGCTCAGGGCCCGCTCAGTCTCGGCTCAGGCTAAAAGCAGCGAGGCTCTGGGATGTATCCGGTTTGGATGGGGCTCGGTAAAACCCATCTCAGGGGTACCTGCAGTCGCGACCTTCACCATCTGGTCTGCTCCACCACAACAGCGACCACCCAACGAAGTCAAGCACACTGGTGTTTCCCTTCCGACCGACAATTCAGATGTCATAGATTGGATTGGACTGCGGCAGTGGCTTCCAGAGGGTGCATTCATATCTCATTTCCTGACTCCTCCAAGCCGTCACTTCTCTCGACGGGCTTCTCAGCTACCGACACAGGCTTCATATCAAGATGCTCACGCAAGCTCAGACCACAAGAACCTGTCTCTCACATTCGATATTCGTCTGAATCTACTCTATCCCAACAGGGTCATCATGGCTCGTTATCTGACGCCTGCCAAGATTGGCATCCTTTCCCTGATTGAGCTCTATACTGATGAGCACGTCCCCAATGCGGCCATCATCCCCGTCCTTTCCTTCATCACCTCTCATCTCCTGGACTACGACCCGGAATCTTTCAACTCCAACAATGGAGACAGCTGGAACAAGGCGAGGAAGGCCGTTAGCATTGTCGTGTCGATTGAGGACTTCGAGAATCTACTCGGCCCGTATCCGGTGCTTGTGGGCTTGCCCGGGAAAAAGCTGTGGGACGGCTTCCTCGACAAGCTGTGGGACATCAACTCTCTCCACGAGCTCCACGCCTTCTTTGAAAGGCAGTCACAGGCGATGGTCAAGTCGAAGGAGCAACTGCGACGACTAGGCGGCGAGGATCCCGACCATGGAGGTACACGCTTGACGCGCAACTCACCCTTTGGTACTTTTATCAGGCGTTGCCAGCTTGAGTTCTCGAGATTGCGATTCCACGACAGCACGGAGCTGTGGAAAGAGTTTGTCAAGTACAGGCAACCGACCCTATCCCACAGAAGAAGACGAAATCCTTCTTTCGGCCGCATGAGCTTCGACCACGTCCTCGAGGTCGGAGAGCAGGATGACTGGGATCCCGAAGGCGTCGACGCCCTTGCTGCCGTGACTTACGGTGGTCTGCTGACGACCACCGGAACATCTTCTCTTTCTGTCAGCACGGATGATGTCGAACTTCTGCTCGAGTTTCAGATCGAGCAGATGCAGAGTACGTGTTCATGCCTCCTCGTTATCACGCAAGGCAGGTGCTGACTGTGTAGAAAACGGCAACCGTGTTCCCCTTGAGGTACAGAACAAATTCCGAGACCTCCTCAATGACAGTGTAGTTGTACCAAGCATAACACACTACCTCAGGTTTGTTTTTCGCTTCGGTCGGGCACAGAATTCACCTCACACTTACCAATTTCACAGCTTTCTCGATGCGTGGAGGTCTGGCGATTACCCCACCTCGTTCGACTTTCTCCACCGCTATTTCGATTATACTATGCAGAATCGAGATCGACTCTTCTACCAGTACGCTCTCATGAACCTGGCCGTGCTGCAGGCGGACTTTGGCTGTCACAAGGACGCGATCACCACCATGCTCGAAACGGTATCAACTGCGCGAGAGAATCGCGATATGACTTGCCTCAACTTCTCGCTCAACTGGCTGTTCCACTACGGGCAGGCACATCCAAACTTGATCCGCGAGCTCGAAACGGACAGTGTTCTCGGTGCCGGAAAAGAAAGCCTGGCATACCTTCGCGTCAAAGCCAAAGAAACTAATATGGGGACGCTTTGGAGTTCCGTGCTCATCAGTGAGGCGAAGCTGGGCCTCATGAACGGAGAGAGTGTCGCCACCTCTCTCGAGCTACTGGTGCGCAGTTTGCATCTGATTGTCGAGAGGAACATGAAGAACATGTTCGGGGCGCAAATTTCGATGAAGATGGCATTGCTGGACCGTATCGGTCTCGCACATCTGTCAGATATGGAGAGCGAGATGTTCTTGCGCTGCCATGCGCGCCAGTCAATCTTCGACGATCAGTTGAAGGTAACCTGCCGGCTGGCCATGCAACTGTCAGAGAGGGGCAAGTACGACGACGGCTTGAAGAAACTAGAGGCTCTCGACGAGAACGCCCTGCGCTCTTGGAAGCCGAATCAATACTGGTTCAAGTATCGAGGCATCATCAAGCTCACTCGCGATCTACGACACAACAACCTGGATGGTGCCGAGCATATACTATCCCAGCTGCTGCAGTCCAAGATGGACGATATGGAGCCAGACGTGGCCTTCATGATCGACTATCTGCACATTGACTGCCTGACGCGACGAGGTGATCTCAGCGGGGCTTTCCAAAAGGTGGAAGACATGCTCGAGGAACTGCAAGAAGAGAAGCGAGACCTGTCACTACGCATCCAACTGATGCTCGTCAAAGCCCACCTGTTCGATAAGGCCGGTCGTCCGCAGCGAGGCTTCACCCTGGCCATGAGAGCTGCCAGCATGGCTTGGCGTGCCCGTTTGGTACCCAACTTGTGGCATGCCATTGGTGCCATCTCCAATGTGCTGACCTCGCTAGGGGAGTTCGAAGCGGCCGTCGAACTCTTGACCTCCATCCTGCCCCGAAGCCTAGAATGCGACTCGGCAAGGTTGAGCGGGACTTTATACTCACATCTTGCTGATGCCAACATGGGCCTTGCTGGGAAAGCACCGAGCGGGTCCGCTAGGCGGACAGAGTGCATGACCAGAGCGCTGCGTGCCGTCGAGAAGTCATTCGACTGCTACTCCAGCGTTGAGGAGATTGAGAAACAATGCGAGATGATGGCAAAGAAGGCAACCATCATGCGCGTTGCTGGGGACAAGACCCTTGCTGCGGATTGTGCGGCAACATATGTGGCGCTACGAAAGCATGCCGCTGTGCTGGCAATGTGAGAGAATGAAGCCCCCGGCCTTGAACTCATCCATTCCGATCATGTGGTCCCACGAAATTTATGAGTATACGCACTTTTGATCATCGAGTCACACGATGCTCAAGTGCGGCCTAGACAAGTACCACAGTATTTGGGTTTCTCAGACACATCGCGTGCAGAGTGGCCGTGCGGCAAAGTCAATAACTGGTTGATTGCTCAGAGTCTAGGAAATCATATACAGTTGTGTCTGCTTCGCTCTCTCGTTCCTTTGCCCAACACACGAATACCGCAGGATCTCCAGCGTCTGCTTGTCCATCGCGGAGTTGTCCCAAAGCCATCATGGCCCGACAGTGGTGAGGCAATCTATTTATTTGTCCTTGTTGTGGTAGTTGACATCGTCGTTCCAGCTATGGAGAGGTTAGCAAGTGAGACATAATGGCCGGGGTATCTGTGAACGCCAGCGCTGTTTCGTGGGCTGATGAGGACGTAGACAGGGGCGCAAAGCGATTCGTTGACTACGCCCAGCCTTCGACACCGCGAGTGGCATGCAGGAGCAATACATACAACAGGGTCTACCGGAGTTTGTTAGCTGATGTCCTACGGCGAAGGAAAAACGACAAGAATTCTGCTCACCTTGTCACCGTTGCCCCAAGAGAAGTTCTTGGTGCGGATGTTCTGGTAGGAGTACTCGGTGCGCTCCTCGAGGGGGGCCATGTGGCTCCAGTGCTCCCAGTGCTCGTTCCACAGGGAGTAGGCGTTCCAGCCGGCGAGGCCGAGAGCGGGGATGCAGGCGCTGTTACGTTCACATGTTAGCCAGAGGTTTAATCCACTACATTCATGTCCTCCATTTCCCAGCGAAGCAAGCGATTGCGCGGCATGTCGTCGAGTTGGAGTCAATTGGTCGTCGAGAATTGGATTCGGGGAAATCGCTCAGGGAAAGATGGTTCGATGGGGAAGGGATGCCGTACAAGATGGAGATCTTCCTCCAGAGCTCTGTGATTTGTTAGCAGCCGTCTAAAAAGAGCAATTGGGTTATCCTGAAGGGCGGGTAGGGCCGACGAACCAGTGGTGCCGGTGGCATGCTCCTTTGCGTGCTGGCGCTCGCTGATGAAGGCGTTCTCGCCGGCAGAGCTGACGAGACGACGCTGGGCGGGGGCGCGCAGCTGAGCGGCGAAGCGCGGCGCGGCGCGGAGGATCTGGCGCTGGGGAAGCATTTTGGTGTTCGTGATCGAGCGTTTCGTGAGTTCGAGGGTGTCGTGATGATGCGAGGTTCAACATCAGGTCATGCAAGCTCGGTTATGGAACGTCACTTGGTGCCTCATGATTGAGGCAACTACCGCGCTGCTTCCGATGGCTGAGTCACCAACGGTTCATGAGCTATTAGTCATTCTTCAGCAGTCCGGTCACATGATGTCGTGCAACTGTTCGCGTCACATCACGGATGCTCAGTTACTTTGTCAGTTACGCGTCAAGTGGACTGCTCCTGAGGCCTGAAAAAAAAACCCAGCAGCGGCCCATGTTTTTATCGTTCACTCTACAGTAGGTATTTTGCCGTGTTTTTCGACCACGAGCATCTCATCGGTACCAGCAACGAGCGGAGCTTCCTCATTCGGCCTCCGATGCATATCACCATCGAAAAGTGTCAATCTGTGGCCTCGGGTGAGGACGCAGAGGGAACGTGAGACTCGGGTTCAATTCATTCCATCAGTTAGAAGGTACATATTCTTCGACATATTATCATGCCTCGAATTACCACTTGGAACGGTGAGTTAGCAAGCACACTCGCAAAGTCGCTTTCACTGATCAAGACTACCTTAGTCAACGGCATCAGGTCTGTCCGGTTCAGGAATGCCACACCATCTGCTCATGCTGACGAATCCATCACAGAAACCCGTTTGGGTATCAGCCATGGAGGGAGAAACGAACGTTTGAGGTCAGTCGTAATCATTCCCACCACCTAAGCCACGGCCTCGCCTAACCTCCTTCAGGCGATGTTCGATATTCTAGAGGCCGACATAGTCGTTTTTCAGGAGACCAAGATTCAACGTAAAGATCTCAAAGATGACATGGTTCTTGTCCCTGGTTGGGACGTTTACTTTAGCCTTCCTAAGTATAAGAAAGGTACTAATTATTCCCCCCATGAGGTTTGGAGGTTCGTCTGACGCATCTCAGGATACTCCGGAGTCGCCATTTACACGCGAAACTCTGTTTGCTGTCCCGTCCGTGCCGAAGAGGGCATCCTTGGTGTTCTCTGTGCCCCAGACTCGACAACAAAGTTCCGCGACTTGCCTGAAGAGCAGCAAATCGGCGGCTATCCACGCGCAGATCAGCTTTCAGGCGACGTTGACGAGGCCACACTCGACTCAGAAGGTCGCTGTGTGATACTTGAATTCCCTGCCTTTGTGCTCATTGGGACCTACAGCCCCGCCAACCGCGATGCTTCACGAAGCAGTTTTCGCGTGGGCTATCTCTCCGCTCTGGACGCGAGGGTGCGCAATCTCGTTGCTGCGGGCAAGCAGGTTATCTTGACGGGCGATCTCAACGTCAGCAGGTCCGAGATTGATACAATAAACCTATCTGAGCAACTCCGGAAAGAGGACATGACCTTCAACGACTGGTTGGCGGCTCCCTCGCGACGACTGTTCAACCAACTCATATTCGAGGGTCAAGTCCATGGAGAATGCGATCTTGGGCGCGAGCAGCCCGTTCTCTGGGACATTTGTCGCTTCTTCCATCAAGACCGCAAAGGCATGTTTACGTGTTGGGATACCAAGAGAAATACTCGGCCAGCGAACAACGGGGCTCGCATCGATTACCTGCTGTGCTCCGCTGGCATCAAGGACTGGTTCATCGACTCCAACATACAAGAGGGACTTCACGGCTCTGATCATTGTCCTGTCTATGGTACACTGGGGGATAAGGTCAACGTTGATGGCCAGGATGTCCACATACTGGATCTTCTCAACCCAAAGGGCATGGTCGAAGGTGGAAGACGGCTGCGTGAGTGGTCGCAGAAAGATCTCCTTCCAATGTCCGCCAAGCTTATCCCCGAATTCGATCGCCGCCGCAACATCCGCGACATGTTCATGAAGAAGCCGACAGCCAAAGCGCCTGAAACAAAGACGCCGGACCACCTGAGCAACCCCATCGACTCGGCAACGAAAGAGGCCTTTGCCAACGTTCCGAATCATGAGACCTCCCTGACTGTTTCAAGGCGAGGTACAGGATTAGCAGAGCTCTCTGGTCACGTCGATGTCGAAAGGAAACCTCTGCCTCAGCTGTCCCCAACGAAGGGCACAGCTCCCGCCAACGGACTCAAGCCACAAGTAAAGAGGGCCGCACCACCCTCCCACTCGTTGAAGAAGCCATCAAAGAGGAGCAAAACAAACGAAAGTCAGTCAACGGCGACGGGTCACGGGGGAGGCAAGGCGCAGAGTACGCTTATGGGCTTTTTCAAACCCAAACAGACAGCCAGACATACATCGCCGACTACTGACAGCCGTACTACTGAACCTCTTTCTCCCGACCAGCCGACGGCAGCTCCGAAAGAAGGAAGTCAAACGAAGTCCCCAGCCGTGCACATGGCCACGACAACCGCGTCAGATAGCCAGGCCAAGTCGCCGACGAAGCCGGGGCAATCGTCCTCGACACCCTTGTCACTTTCTGCGATGGAAAGTGCCGAGACTGTCTTCGACCCAATACAGGTCAAAGAAACATGGTCAAAGCTACAGCTGGGCAAGAGGGTGGTGCCAAAGTGTGAACACGAGGAGCCGTGCATCAGTCTTTTGACAAAGAAACCTGGTGTGAATTGCGGTATGTATTTTCCACCTCGATGCCGTACAGCTTGGCCTCGCCCATTCGTGCTCTTGCCCGCAGTAGACTTGACCCCTCGACGATGTCTCGAGATGGCCGGTTGACCTGATGGCGGAGCAGTCCCCAGCGATCAACTCTCCTTGAACGACTCGCTAACCTCGTTCTGTGGAAGGTCGTTCATTTTACATCTGTGCTCGGCCACTTGGTCCATCCGGCGAGAAGGAGAAGGGAACGCAGTGGCGATGCGGAACGTTCATATGGAGCAGCGACTGGAAGAAGGATCAATCATAGCTCAATCGGGCTTGGGGTTTTACACGCCGACGTCACATCGCATTACGACAAATAGAAAAGGAAGTGTAGCCTACGTTTGTTTTTGGTCGAGCTAGCATACCAAGCACCTGTCTCGGAAATAGATGAGAATTTAGTACAACCCTGGTCCCCCCCCCCCCCCCCCCCCCCCCCCACACCTAAGCCATCGAGGATTGAGGACATTGAGATGCATTTGACCTCTGCTTTCTATTCCTTTTTAGTTGTTGGTGATCCAGTCGCTGGGCCACGTCCTTCGCGCTTATCAGACAAGCTGACGTTGACAGGAGCGTTCGATCCTCGGGTCATATCTGAATGACAAAGAATGCGTTAGAAATGCCATCTTCAAACGCAAAACCCACACAGACCATTCCATACATCGGCGTCATTACAACGGGTTGCTCGAGACCGAATGTGGTCTTGGTGGACGGAGGTCCCGAGTATGGATGGTATGTTGAGTGTTCTCGCTGATCTTCTCACAAACTCTGGGACTGCTGCATGCTGGCAGTACCTGCTCAACTTGATCAACCAGATCGAAAATTTCCCACCTGTGGTATGGTGGCTTGTACTTCTTTGAATAAAAGAAATGCCCGGAATCTCATTTGATTAGGGCCTAAGGAGGAGTATCCTAGAGTTGCGCAAGATCCCACACAAACATGTGGAAATAGCTCCTGGTTCACACTCAAAGGTGGCCTTCAGTATCCTCATGTATGCTTTCGGTGGGTTCAACACGCGCGCGACGAGCGCGACGACGTCGCTCTCCAGGGCGACGAGGCGCGTAGCGGTAGTCGGGATGGGCTCGCAGGAGGTTCTGCTTGAGTTCCTCGGCCATCTTTTTATAGCGAGAGCGGACATCGGCTTTCTCTTGTTTCCAAGCTTGGCCAAGAACCTTGGCTAAAAAATGGTCAGCAAAATCGGACAATAAATGTTGAAGAACACTCACAGATTTGGTTGTTGGTGTAAGCTGGGTTGGAAGCCTTGATAATCTTGTGGTGATCCTTGCGGTACAGAATGTACGAGTTGGGCGGACGCGAAATCTTGACTTTGGCACGCGTGTTCCGGGTCTGCGTCACACTCGAAACGACTCGAGCAAGAGGCTTGTGGACCAGTACGGCACGTCCATCGATGCTGATAAGCATGCGGTTTCCGGCAATGAAGGTCTCAAGAGGACCAATATAGTACCGATCAATGCCGTTGTTCATGCCGTCCTGAACCCAGATGACATCTTTCTGGAGCTGGTGGCTGTTAAACAAGGATTAGCGGTTGTTTGCAAAACTAGGGAAAACTGACTTACCTCAGGTGTTCTGCGAGGTAATCACGGCCATGGGCTTGAAGAGCGTGGAACTCGGCACCCTCGACGACGATCACAAACTGAAAGGGGTTGACTTGAAGTCTGAGGATCTTCTCAATGAGCTCTTGGAGCTGACAATCGATGTCGACACAGGCGGTTCCCAGTACCTGAGACTGTAAATGCAAAGACATGATGCTGGAGTCTTGTTGCTGTGCTGTCTCCGTGTGATGCAATGATGAGGACTGTGCTGCTCAGAAAGCGGAGGAAGAAATTGATGGGAAAACGGACAGGTAATGAAGAAAGTTTGGACAAGCTTGAGGGGAGAGAGTCTGGGAGTGGAAATTTGAGTGGAGTGAGGTCAGTAAAGTGAGAGGAGGCAAGGTCGAGGGCTTAAAAGGTGGAAAGAGCTAGTTCCGTAGTGGAAGGATGGGTCGATTTGGGGGGCAGGGGCGGCGGCAGTCAATTGGCGGACCGTTCAGAATATGAGGGCCCAGTCTTGAAATAGCGCTCCTGCATTGATACCAGGTCAAGAAGGAAGCATGCCTCACGTTGTTGCCGCTCGCAGTCCCTCGGTACAAGCGCGAACATGGCAGATGTTGGTCTCAACACTCGGACGGGTGTACTCGAGCCAAACCCCCATTCCTGATCCTTCTTCCAGCTCATCCTAGTACGATTCCAGACTCCATGCCAAGTCCAGCTTGCGACTTAATTGAGGGTTTTTTTTTGTCACAATGCCTAGGTTTTCATAGCTTGTAGACTTGCTTCACGATACTAAGCAAGGCGGATGGTTTGAGTAAACATCTGTGGTCCGCCGTGACAGCGCACATCTAGTTACCAGTGGCAGAACCCAGTAACTTGATATCATGGCGCCAGCAAAGTCTCAGGATGTGCAATTCTTACCCAAATTATCTTGATCTGAACGCGGCAAAATCCCATTTAGCCCGAATGAGCTCACCTGGTGTTCCCGACTGCTTGATGCTCATACACTTGCTGTGAAGTGCTACCCCACAGCACACAGTGTGAGGATTTCCAGGCTCGCTACCACTCCCAAAGTTTCTTACCCAGTCTAAGTAAGTACCTGCCTCACTTACAGCTCTCGCAGAAGTGGGAAGGCACGCCAGCCCAAAAGCAATGATTTGATTGTTTCCTGGCCTTGACGCCAGCCTCTTTCTCCGTCCATTTTCTCCATCTTCCTTCCTCATCATCGCCTCTCCACATGGTAACGTTTTCGCTGACGCATGCTCAACATTGAAACAACCAAGAACCACCTGGCATAATTCTGTGTAGGCTAGAGCATAGCCCGACGCTCCTCGCAGTACAGTACTGCTCGAACAAGTTTCCCCCTCTGCTCCATAACTCCAGCAACATGAGCTCAACCAGCGAGGAAGAGACTGGTGTCGAGCACACCCTTGAAGAGGTTCTTCAAGTCATGCCGAAGAGCGTAATTGACTCTCTCTCGCCCATCTCGGGTTGTCAGTGGATTCTGAGCAAGGAAGGACCGAATCAATACCGCGTCTCATTTAGAACCTGGCAAGGCAACAGCTGGGTGGAAGTTACTTCTCACGACGTCTCAACGGTCATTTCTGTCACCGAGATTTATGATCAGTTTCCTGTTCATCGGGCTCGCACTTGTAAGTTTTCCTCCAATCTTTCTTCCAATCTTGACTCCAACAATGCTGATTCTTGGTCTTCAGTGAATGCAGCTCAGATGCAAGAAGTCCTACCGCAGATTCAGCATTTGGTTTACCAGCCAGTCGTTACTGGTCAAAGCCCCAACCACCAACACAGAAATACCGCTACAGTTCAAGGAGTCATTGTTCAACACGACGGTTCAAGCCAAACTGCGGGCAACATCACAATCTCCGCCAGTCAACTTTCGCGGCCTGATGAGGACCAAGAAATCATGACATCGAACCTCAACCCTTACCAATACTACCAGGAAAATTCCCAGGGGTCACAAATCTCCGGTCAGCCAGCCTACGTTCCTCTCGGCACGATGACGAGTGCCCTCGAGGAGAACATTTCCACCTTCCACTCTCAACCTGGCTTTGCCTCTAGCCATGTTTTGGGCGATCAGCATCAGAGCCATGGGCCTGGATTTCAGCCCCAGAGCACCCCTAACGACATTGTTCGGGGAAACATAGCCCAACACCATGTACATCAAGGGCTAAATCGTGCTCAGAGTATGGTCCACGATCCTAGCCTCGGAGCTATGGCATTCACTGCGGAAACTTGGGACCAAAGCATGAGTCCATCTCTGTCCGAGCATGACGCTACTGGATTTGGCTCTTCACATGCACCCAACATGGAATCCAATCACCAATCTGCCTTCCAAGATTTGGGCTTCATGCAAGAATGTATGGTTGGCAACGATCTTCTGAATCTGACTGAAAGCCAGTCAACCCGTATCAGCAACGTAAATCTCCCTGTTTCCATCACAGGGAGCCCATCCTTCGCGGATGAGGATACTCTGTTTTACATCAGCAATCACGGAGCGGCTACCTCTGCTGAGGGTGACGAATTATCTCAGCAAACTTCGACGTCTAGTCCCATGGACCTCGGCACTGCCGGGCCATTTCAACCGGATAACCATGCGCAGTTCAGAAAAGGGCGGTAAACAGATGAAGCAAGCCTTATTGTGGCCTCCATTGGAACCACTACTAAGTTCAACAGTGATACTTAGCTTCCTCGGCTCTGAGACATCAATCCAATACGGACAGAAACGACTGGCAACCTGTGCCTTATCGAGCATTGCTTTGGAAAAGGGCAATAAACTGCGGAGATGACTTGACACTACCGATGATATTTAGCATCGGCTTGACCACAACGGAATTCAAGATTGCACGACGAGACATGACAAAGAGATAGCAAGTGGCTTGTATCAGTACGCGACCCATGATCAAAGTTTGCGCAAGGAGTATGACTTTGACTTGAATCAGGATTGGCTTTCTCAGGATTTTCTCAGGATCGAGTGTATGTTGCTGACGAGCGCGATGCATGTCTCCCGCATCTGAGACCTTTCGGGAGTCACACTGTGCTGCCAATAGCATAGAGTAAGGGCCACGACTAGTAATGACGACAATGAGCACCATATCCCACAGCCCTTTGCTTCCGTGTTTCTACCGTCTGTCCGGCTTCTCTAGTCTCTTGGGTGGCATCCCAGACGGGGGGGGGGCGCACGCGAGGGGTGAAAGGACCTTGCGACAGAAGCACGATGAAACTGGACGTTGAGATTAACATGCTGAGCCAAGATATGCTAATGCACCATTAGCTCAGCCTCACGAGGCGTCCGATGTGCCAGTGGGGCCCATCCTGCCAGTGGACGATGGGGCCCACTGAGGAGACCCATCACATCAGGCCCGCTCAATCCGGATACGGTAGGTGATACACGGTGGGTGATACAAGCGGGGAAAGGGACAGGCGAAAGCGCCGTAGGCCAGTGGGAAATACGTGGACAGACACACTCGAGTAAAAAGCGTGCTGACCGCAACGGCTGCAGCTTGGCTGCTTGCAGTGAGACACTCGGCTCCTGGATCCACCAGGGGGAGGGGGCATCTTGTTACCCATGACCTGGGAAGCTGGGAAGTGGAAAGGAGCCAGGCCTTTTCGGAACGCATACCTGTGGGCGAAGACACAAGACTGCCCATCGCCCATCGGATGGCCTGTTGGACGATCCATGACGGGAACGTTGGGCTTTGTGCTCTTTCCCCCGCCCGCGTCAGCAGGCAGATGCGGGCTTGTCAACAAGATGGCAATTGAGCTTGCTTGCTTTTGGCTTGGGGCTCAGGGCTTGGCTTGTGGCTTGGCTGACACAAGGATCTGGCTTTGGAACGGTACATGTAAAGAGGACAAACATTTCTCGGACGAAACGGGCTGGATCAACGCCTCCTCTGATCTTAGTGCGGGGGCGAGCAGCAGCATGTTTGTTACCAAGCGTGATTGCCAAAGCCAGGATGCAGGGGGGCGGGGGTTAGGCAAGTTGAAGAGGCTGTCTTTCTTGTTTGTCCCATGTCGTCCCCCCCCAATCTCCGCCTCACCCCAAACCCCTTTCTTTTCTTTTGACGCGCCCCACCACCGTCACTGCACCTCGTGATGGATGTGCTAATGTGCTGCCAAACCAGCAGGCATCGCTGTCACGCTAGTGCAGATGGCTCGGGGGGCCGCGCGGGCGAAATCCACCTGTCATTGCGCCGTAGCTTCTCCACTCATCTGCATCCCGTCCCATCTGTGCGGTAGGCCCATGGCATAGCATAGGGGGCAAGGCAAATGCCCCAGATGGGTGACGTGGATCTGTACTTCTTTCTGCCTCTCGAGCCTGGTGCAGGCTGTCATGTCAATTCTGTTTTCGGTCCACCAAGCCACGTGAGTTCTCATCTGAGGCGGCATCCGCGCGCATGATTTGTGAGAGCACATTTTTGCTCCTCGTATGTCGGGGGTGGAGATGCAACCCCTATTCTTCAGCCCTACATTTATTCGATCTTGGTGCTTGTCTTTGGAGCCCGGCCTCTTCAGCTTGCGCCTACGCCGGAGATTTTAAAGCCGCTCTGATCTATCTCCGGCTTTACAAAACCGGCGGCGTTGGCGTTGTCAAGACCGCAAGCTCGGCTCACGCAGCGAGCGCCGGCTCTGGACTATCAGCCCCATCCCACGTCCCTGTCGAAATCCATGTTTGTCGAACGAGCCTAGACATGTTTCGATCGCCCTTATAAAGAAGAGAGAACCGCGCGTCTTCGTTGGCCTTCATCATCCAGTGGAGTCCATGTCGGAAGGAAGATACATGGATGTCGGCGACCGGTCTGGCGTGGTCTGGCGCTGGAGGCGGAAATTCTTGGGGATCAGCAGACGATGAAACCAGCGAATGAGACCCACGTCATCTTCTCCCTTTTGTGTAAACTCCAGAGGGATATGCTCCTCCAGAGGGATATGCTCAATCGGCTGTCATGGAAACGGTCACCCTACCAGGGCCAGGCAGTGTCTGCTGAGGTCTGCGAGGGCCAGGCGGCGACGCCACGAGGGTTGCCAAGATACACCGGGCAGCTCCTTCGCTCTTGTAAGCAAGTTTGACAGGGTTGGTCCCTGCTTATACAGGACCAGGCAGCGACTGATTGCGACGACCCGAAGGAGATGTCCTCCGCCATATCACATCACCACATTGCTCGCCGGCCATACGAGCCACACAGTGGAAGCTGCAAGACGAAGGCAGTCAGAA
Source organism: Verticillium nubilum (assembly GCA_002851675.1). NCBI lineage: Eukaryota > Fungi > Ascomycota > Sordariomycetes > Glomerellales > Plectosphaerellaceae > Verticillium > Verticillium nubilum. The sequence goes on from NMXI01000030.1 coordinate 71,525, forward strand.
AGACACTCGTCGATGCGGCTTGCCCGAAGCATGCCGTCTCTCCCACACATGAGCCCCTCGACAGACCATCGATGCGACCTCCGCGTCCACGCCGAGACACAGAATCAACCCGATCGCTAGTTTTCCTAGGTATTGCTACTGCAATACGCTTTTCCGCCATCTTCTGGTCTCTACCGCCCATTGGTATGCCATGGCTCTTGGCAGGCGGATACTGCTGTGCCCGAGATAATCAGCTTCTTTTTGCATACGCCATTGCTCGAGATGCTCCTCTTTCCAGATGCGCCTGCGCCTTCACCGACTTGACAAGATCGGATACCAGCACGCGGACCATGCAAGCAGGCAGGGGGCTTGCACTCAGGATGCTAACAAAGCCCGCAGATTTCGATGCCAGTGTCTGGCACGTCACAGGTGGGACAAACTGCATCGTGCCGGGGATCGGAAACTTATGCACATGGTGAGCATCGGATACTTCTGCAACCGAAGAAGTGTCCGGCCGCTGACATTTTTAGAGCGACCACTGGGAACGTTTCGACGCCTCATAACTGGATGATCAGATCCCCATCAGCTCGATCGCGCCAATGGCGAGAACGGCGCCTCAAGCCACCATCACCCACCAGCAAACAATTTTGGGGCAAACCTGATGCTTTGAGAAGGGTTCTGCACATTGAAGCTATCTGTCTCAAGGTCAAGGAGGGCTACACCGAGCGTGTTTGTTCGCCATCTGTGTGATTCGATACACTTCGCTTCTTGTCCTACAACATGCGGTCAGCCAGGCTTTTGAGTTTCGAATATCAGTCGAATATCAACACACCATCAGATGGCCAGGGCTTGTTCCAAGTAACTCTGTGAATCAACCGACGTTCCGCAGAGTTGTGGGCATCAATTGAGGTCTGCCTTCCCGATAACTTTGGCAAGAGCAGGCGCAGAATAATAGCCTGCGAGCGCTCTGCTTGCAAGGAATGTCCTGCGGACATAGGCCAAGAGCTATAAAAGTACTCCACTGGGGTGATCAGCGCCAAGGCACAGCGCAAGCAAGCCTCTGCAATTCACATTACTCCTCGGCATGTTGGGAGACCTTCGCCTGCAGCACCTCGAGACATCATTGATCGCTGCAGAGCCCGTCTCCCCGAGCCGAAATGCATACGACCCACTAGCATATGCAACAGCTCATAAGATTGGCCAAATCCATTTTTCCTTTCTTTCTTAAGCCGCAGTGCGTGTTACGATCATCTTTGAAATCCTACTTATCACGGTCAAGAGATACGTCAGACGGGATATCCACTGATTGCATTTGCTCACAGACCTGGCTGTTGGGTGCCATGTTCGCCAAGGGTCGTTTCGGTTGTTAGTCTTGGAGCTTCTAATGTGTCGGGGTTGCGGGGGCGTGGACTGGCATACCACACCACAAGATACGATACGCCATAATGGAAGGGCCTCGGCCACGCGGGGGTCGCCGCGAAGCCAACTTTTCGCCAAGACCATGAGCCAGCGACAAAGTGAAGGACATTGGCGCTTTGCCATGGGACGGATTACGGCCACGGCCAACCGCGATTGGTGGCTTCCTCTTGTAGGTAAGGTACAGATCATGAGCGCTCTGCCAGCAGCTGATCTAGATGCTAGTGCTCCTAGATGCTAGTGCTCCTAGCTTCAATGAAAAGAAAAAAGCAAGACATCCCAAGGGCCGATGAGAAAGGAGCAAAGAGACAACAAGTCAAATCAGGATGCTTCGCCATCTCACATGCCTGAGCGTCGCATCTCCACCCGATTACTCATCGACTAGGTGGTCTTTGGTCAACAGCTTCGCATTTTCGTCGATGAGCCAAACATGTTACCTGTACTCGAAATACTGATCAATTCTCCCACCAAGGTGTCAGCCGCCGCATTGCGACTTGTCTTTGCCTGATAGCTTGGGGCTTTGAGGCCTTGGACCACGAGCAACAACTTCCCCAGGCATTGCACCGCGAATCATAACGTTGCAAACGAGGCAACACACTTTGCAAAAGAATACCTGACGCAGGCCAGTCATGATGGCATTCAACTTGTGGCACGTCCTGCTCGGTCTATCAGCTGCTACATGTCCTTACACTCATGTCATTGGATTGTAGACAGGGTAACGAGCGCCCGACTCTGCCAGCTTCGGGACCGGGAGACTAGGCAGACCGCTAGCCTCCCACGATCCCTTCCGCCAGTGAGCCCAGACCTCGGAGCGGTTGGCCCTGACATCCAATCGCATCTGATTCTTGGCACATCGGGGCTTGACCCGTTGGACGATTCTTGGGGGGAATGGAGGGACGCAGCTAAAATGAAAGGGTCGGCGTTCCCGTCCATCGCGTTGGTGATGTGTATGTATCACGAAGGTGCGTGTCATCGCGATGCACCTCAAGCTTGCGCTGCAATGATTCGCCTTTTCTTTTTCCGCCAGGTTATCCTCGAAACGTATTTTCTGCTGCAGGTCTCTAGGTTACCCCCAGTGCGCAGCGCCTGCATCCAGCGCCATGTCATATCTTGTCTTTCCTATGTTGTGCGCTATCATGGGGCCATTTCGTCGCTCGCCGACTGGGCCCGACCAGCCGATGCGTTGATAACCCGGTTGCGAGAGGTTCTCCGGCTGCACTCCATGTTGTATGTACGTCAAGGGGCAGGACGCCAGTCGGCATGGAAGTGGCCCGCCCTATTGGCACGCTGCCAACCGCAGGTCGTCCGACATTTGCCTCATGTGCCTCGTCTGTCTCAATGCAAGCCGCATCCATACCTTGCCCGTCCCTCGTCGACATTTTAACCGGCATGCTGACTGGCTGTCAGCAAGCAGACTATTCGATAGCTCACACCGCATGGCAAACGCTGCATCTTGGTGCTTGCCTGGATTGGCGCCTGTCAGATCGGCGCCGTCGAAAGCCTGACGAGGCCGCAAGCTGGAGCGGGCGCCGAAGCGAATTTGATGGAACATTCCTCCCCTGCTTCGCTCGGCCAGGACGAATGCTTTGGAGAGATGTGGGTGTGGCAGGTTGAAGCTAGTGGCACCGGCCTGTGACCAACGAGAAGCAATACCTAGCACGCTGCTCGAGGATGGTGTGTGGCGTTGAAGCTGGAGCGGGAGATGGGAGAGATGTGGTAGCATGCCACGTCCTTGGCCGCAAGCAAACCCGCAAAAATCTTGGCTTGTATTTCGAATTGAGACACTAACTTGAACAATCCTCCCAAGAAGAGGAAGTACGGAAGCGAAGGCGAGTGAGAGTCTCCCTACCTCCCTCCCCCTGGACCCATCTCCTCTTCCACCGGAGCTCCTCTTCCACCGGAGGAAATGCTCCCCCACCCCCCCCCCCCATGAGACATGGCTAGCCTGCAAATGTATGCGCGCCATCTGGCTGGACCGTGGACCATCCCTTGGCTGCGGGCGCCGAGCCACAGCTCTAGTCCTCCTGGTAGGAAATCTTGCGCATTTCCCCCAGTCTGTGCCGTGCTGCGGCAAGGGCGTTCTCCAGTTGCTTGATCTCGACCTGTACAGTGCACGAAACACATCAGTCTCTGGCCATCTTTTCTTTCTCTCGATGCGACAGCCCGCGAGGGAGTCGCCAGCCATGCGTTGTCGGGTGCTCCGATGGTGGCGGCCTTCATCTGTCTCCGTCTCTGGGGTCTGGGATAGTTTACGTACCTGCTGTTCCATCTCGCGCACCTTGAACTCGTGGGCGCCGAGCTTGGAGTAGTCGACCTGCTCCTCGTCCTGCTGGCGGTCCTTGATCATGCTCTGCACCTGGCGCACGAGCGCCCTGCAGGCAGCGCCGACGGCCTTGCTCGCTGATTCCAGGTTCTCCTGGCTCTTGCTCATGAAGCCGGCCTTGACGCGGCTGGCGGCGACGAGCTGGGCCGTCGAGGCCGCCACGTCGTTGGAAGCGACGATGAGGTGCTCCGGGCTATTGCGGTTCGAGAGCACACCATCCGCCGTCTCGATGAGCGTGTTGGTCGACGATGCGACCGCCTTGGCCGCAGAGATGAGGCCCTCGGTCCACCTGTTGTTCTTCTTGTAGAATGCCTGGCGTGATGATGAACCACGGCCGGCCTGTACAATCTCCTGCTGCGTAACAGTCGCCGCCTTGATGAGCTGCGCGATGGCGTTGGTGACAGCCATGGCCGCGTCGAGGATCGAGTCGTGCACCTTGAGTTCGTACGTCGAGTACCCGTCGCGCGGCTTGTTCCTGAGCTTCGCCAACCTCTGCACGGCCGCCGCGATGGCGTCGGCCGCCTTGCTGAGCTCCTGATCCATAATGTCACCGAGGTCGCCCTTGCCCGCCAGCTTGCCCGCACCTGGCGCGAACGTCTCGACAAACTTGTTCAGCTTCTGGAGGTTCATCTGCACGTCGTTATTGCTGTTGATGACCACGTCCGTCTTCTGGATCGGGTCCATGCCCTCGAGGCGGAAGCTCTGGAGGCCGCGGAAGAACTTGACGGCCGCCTGCGCCGACTGGCGGGTGCCGTTGAGGAGTGTGTCGCTGTTCTTCTCGTCCGTTGCCAGGCGCGTGAGACCCTTGGAGTTGCTGCACACGTCAGCGATGGCGCCGGCGAAGATGTTAATCGTCTTGATGAGTTCCGCGTGCGTGCTGTTGGGCCCGTCGGCAATGAAGTTGTTAAATGCTGTGGCGAACTCCATGGCGTTCGAGGACGCCTTCTCAATCTGGGACAGCACGTATGAAGGCGAGGCGTTCTGGTTACCCGCCTGCATCGTAGAATCCAGCTCGTAGAGTGCGTCGTCCACACGCTGGACGCCAGACTGCAGCACCGAATCGATAATGTCGTTGATCTTGTCGAGGTTGGCCATGATGAGCGCATCAATCTGGCCGTCCAGGGCATGGTCCGTCTCGCCCTGGTTCTGTCGCAGCTCGTTGAGCTCGATGAGGGTCTGATCCATGCCGGCCTTGTAGACCTCGAGCTCCTCCTCCTTGTCGCGAAGGAGCTGCTCAACGTCTGAGTTGCCGTTGGCGACCTTGGAGTGAGCGTCCTCCAGAGCACGAGACTTCATGCGCAGCGCCTCCTCGAGATCTGCCATCTCACGGTTGTACTTGGACAGCATAGTGGACAGCTCGTTACCCTTGCTCCTCTCGAGGTTGTCGGCTTTATCGAGGGCCATGCGTAGCTCGCGCTTGAGCTTCTCGACCTCTTCCTTGGTGCTGCCCGACGCGCGATCCTTGTCATGAAGAGCGCGGTCTCGTTCCCTGATCATGTCGGCGAGTTCGAGATTCTTCGTCTTGATCTCGCGTTCGAGCTTCTCGCGCCTCTCTATCGCCTCGGAGGCCGAGGCCGCCTTGAGCTGCACCGTCTTGAACTTGTTGAGGAGGTCCAGGTGCTCGGTACGAAGCTGGGAGTACAGTTTGGCGAGTGCTTCGTACTTTGTCCGCCAGGTGTTGACCTGCTCCTGCAGGGCCGCGATCTGGTCGTCTCGGCTCGTCACTTGTTGGCCGTAGTGGCCCTGAATCTGGGCCAGTTCGTTCTCGAGGGCCTTCACACGCTGATCGTATTGCTGCAGCATCAGTTGGTCCTGCTCGTACTGCGATCGCGCTCGGAAGTTTTCCTGCTCGAGCTCGGCCAGCCTTCCCTGGGTCTGGTACTGCATCTGCTGCTGCATCAGCGCCTCCTGCTCGCGTTTCTGCTGTTCCATGAGCTGTCGCTGCTGCTCCTCAAAGTCCCTCTGGGCCTGAAGCGCGGCTTGCTGCTGAGCCATATGCTGTGCGTTCTGCCTCTCCTCCAGCACCCTCTGCTGCTCCTCGTATTCTCGGTTCTGGCGGTCGAGTTCGCTCTTCCAGAATTCGTTCATGTCGTCTGGTTCCTGCGACTTTGGTTCTGGCACTGGGGTCGGGTTCCTCTCGATCTCCTGCTTGGGCCGTGCCGGAAGAGCAGGAGCCTCGTCGTCCTCGGCGCGCAGGTTTGGGGCATCTTGTGGCAGTTTTGGAATTGTGATCAAGCTCGTGAGGTAGCGGAGGTTGGAGCATTCGTAGTAGAACTTGGTGAGGCGGTAGTGTTGCGCCTCATACCTGCTGCGCAGGGGCTCGAGTGCCTCGTCGTCACCGGTCGTGGAGTGCATGGCGCGCAGCATACTGGTGATGAACTTGTAGATGCCGTAGCTCTCCTGGACCAAGGGCACCAGAGCAGAGATGCGGCACTCGTTGTTCCCTGCATGCCGGAAATGGGAGAAGATGAGCTTCTGGAACTGCTCAATCTTGTCCTGGAGGGTCATGAGGTCGGTGATGGTCTCATAGCCCTCGTTCGGGTCGTTGATCGCCCTCAAGCTAAGATATTCCTCATACTCGAATGTACCGTTGAACTCGGGATGCTGTTGGTGAAAAGAGAGCTTCGCAAGAAGATAGTAGACATACTCCCTGATGAGGGGAGCGTAGCCCCTGACGCCTTCTCCGGCCAAGCCGCGACCCAATCCGTCCACCCAGCTCTTCTGTGACATGGCCTCCCTCAGTGTTGAGGGGTGACCTTCTTGTAGGACCTTATGCACCGTGATTAGAGCCTTGAAGGTCTGGACTTCATCGGCAAGGAGGGGTTGGCTGCGGAGGAACCTCGTCAGCACTACGCAAGCCGGGGGACCGTCGGAAGCGATGCGTACACCTTCATGCCTGACCAGAAGGCCTGGGAAGACCGGTGGTCCCATGTATATACGATGCAGGCACGAACATGCTTGCGCTTGGGGGCTGTCTCGTCGGCGCTGGTAGCTTTCTTGATGCTAACAGCAAGCTCCTGGTCGGTTCTGGTTTAGAGGTCAGCGGTCGTATGGCGGAAAGCGGAACGAGCGGGATGCGAACTTTGTGTGCGAGGTCTGCAGCGAGGACGACATGGTAGGCAACGGCTCGAAATGGCGCCAGCCAAATACACTCGTCGAATAGAAAGGAGGATGGGAGATGGTGTCGCAACGCCTTGGCTATGATATTGTCTGAGGCTTCGGTTGTAGACAGGGGGCTGTCGCCTTTCGAGAAGTAGTTGATGGCAATGCCAGAGCTGTGGCAAAATCAACAGACTCCGAGTTGCAAGCTGGAGAAAATGGCGCTGGGCAACAGTCGTCAGCAGTGACGAATGTCTCTGAGGGAGCTTCAAAGAGATGCTTGGTGGTGGTGGCTGGGTGACGACGATGCGCAAGCTGCACGTTGCGCCAAGACTTTACTGCGCCCAATGTCAGGCTGCCGCCAATTGAGCCTGGCAATGACTGGGCCCCCCCACAGTTCATGGCTTACATAACAAAACATTATCTCATCAAATTTCCTCAAGTGAAGGCTGTTGATGAAGCGGGTTCTATTTTATTGTACTCGGAGCTGTTGTTGTTGAAGCAGTTGCTCGTGATTGTGAAACTATACAACTGAGCAGTCCTCGTAAGCAGGGTGATCTCATGGTCGTGGCATCTTCGCCACGAGGCGAAGGGGAAGTCGAGATGTGCACCTCGACAGGCTGGAGAGTGTATAGAGGGGCAACGTAACCGCATCGAAACGTGATCCGTCTGACTGCTAATCGAAAATGCCGTGAGCTGGTGAGTAGTTGGCAGGAAGGCTAGATCCTCTCATCGCTGGATGTTCCACATTCACTATTCAGGGGACACAGCAAGTCGTATGAATTGTGACTCGCAAACCCAATTGCTCGTGGTTCAACCGCCAGAACTTCATCTGAGGAGTTCATACAACTTGATCCTTACACGTCAGCCTCCTTTGCTCGCAGCTTCATCAACGCAGGAGAAACAAGAGAACTCGACAGCCGTGGGCACGGAATGATCATGGTCAGGCGACGCGAGAGGTTGCAGGTGTGAATACCGAGATGCCATGGTTTTCATTCCCTATGGACCTTGCCGAAACCTCGATGCCTTTCCATGCTGATATTTGTCCGATTCACGTGTAACACCCCATGCACAAGAAAAGCAAGTGATATCTTCCATTCATGCCGAAGACCACTATCCATGTCGCCGCCCGTGGCTCGGATGAGGGGCGGACCCTTTGCTATGGCCATCAAGCCCCTCGACGACATAGCGCATACGCCTTCCCAATCCTTTTCAGCACCTCCCACAAACAACCCCTTAAATCGTGGTCTCGTAGGCGAGGGGAGTGACAGTCTCGGGAACGTTCTCCTTGAGGGAGATGGTGTGGGCCTCGCGAGGAGCGGCAGGGAGACGCTTGAGGAGGAGGGTCTTGCCCTCAGCCTGCGCCTCCTTGCGGAGACGGGCGTTCTCCTTGACACGGCGCAGGAAGTCGTCTCGGGATCGGGAGGGGCTGATGTGCTCGACGCGGATGTTGATGCGCTTCTCGATGTATCGGTGCTTGACCTTCTTGTAGATGATGATGCCGACGGCCGACTTGCTGACGTTGTAGACAACGCCGGTCTTGCCGTGGTAGACCTTGTGCGGCATACTGTTCCCAATGTCAGCCTTCCCTTTTCAAAACTGACGGCGCCACCGCATGTGTGGCCCGCGTGCATCGCGGTGGGCGTGGATGTTTCGTCGAAGTCTTACCCCTTCTGGACAGCACCGTTGGCCTTGATATCAACGATGTCACCGACGCTGCAAAATTCTTGTCAGAAACCCCCATTCTCCTGTTCGCATGTCGGATCGTCGAGTCTCAAGCGTACCGGTATTGCCTGAGGTAGGTGGACAGCTTGATCATGCCCTTCTGGCGGAAGTTCCTGGAGAACGCATACTGCGCTTCCGTCAGTGTTTCGTTCAATCGTTCGTTGAGGTCCTGGGAATGTCACATACACGCGTACCCGCGCGAAGACCCGCAGCGTGACCCATCTTGTCGGTATATTGTCGTCGGAAGGGTGGTCGTCGGTTTGGTGTTGAGGATCTTGGATCTTGAAAATCGACGACTGGTTCGAGGCGAAAAAAATGTCGGGTGTGTGCGCCGTGCTTCGCGGTTGGGCCAAGCGGTGCTGATTGGGTCTTCCGCTTACAAGAGCGGGGTGGCTACTCTTACCCTATTCTTAGGGCAATTCTTCCTCACGTGATGCAGCAGGGGGTCCGAGCTTTGGGCGCTGTGCTCCACACCGCACAACCAGTCTTTTTTCCAGTTCGCGAACTTCGCAGGTTTGTCGCTAATCTTCGACAACCACTTCTGCGAAGCACAGAGACGGCAAGATGGCTCCGTAAGTTGACGATGATGATACATATTGTCCTGGCGACGACGCATTGCTAACTAACGCCCGACAGTCTCTCCTACTCCAAGACCTCGCGTGTCCCGCGTCGCCCCTTCGAGGCCGCCCGTCTGTCAGTATCTCCCGGCCACTGAACATGAGCTTGCCTCTGTTCACGTCGTGTGAGCGCCAAACTGACTTGGATATTCCAGTGACTCCGAGCTCAAGCTCGTTGGCGAGTACGGTCTCCGCAACAAGCGTGAGGTGTGGCGCGTTCAGCTCACCCTCTCCAAGATTCGTCGTGCTGCCCGGTATGTTCCACTCCGACTCGGGAAGTTCTTGAAAAAGAAGACTTGGGGGGGGAAAATGGAATCGCTAATATCCCTTGCAGTCAGCTTCTCACTCTCGACGAGAAGGACCCCAAGCGTCTCTTCGAGGGCAATGCGCTCATCCGCCGTCTCGTCCGTGTCGGTGTTCTCGATGAGTCCCGCATGAAGCTCGATTACGTCCTTGCCCTTAAGGTCGAGGACTTCCTTGAGCGCCGCCTCCAGACCTGTGTCTACAAGCTCGGTCTCGCCAAGTCGATTCACCACGCCCGTGTCCTGATCCGCCAGCGCCATATCCGTGTCGGCAAGCAGATCGTGAATGTCCCCTCGTTCATCGTTCGTCTTGACTCTCAGAAGCACATCGACTTCGCTCTGTCCTCGCCCTTCGGTGGCGGCCGCCCTGGCCGTATCCGCCGCAAGAAGGCCAAGTCGGCTGAGAAGAACGATGATGGTGAGGAGGATGAGGACGAGGAGTAAATCTGTCGTCAACTCGATCTTCTACAGGCTTTGGGTGGTTCTTAAAACGCGTCGGGCGGCTGGGAAATACCCACCATGGACACTGGGCGGTTCATACTTCAGGCGTTAGCCAACGGATCAATGGCATGACCTTCATGAAGAAAAACTTTGTCTACGACGTCACCCATTAACTTGTCCCATCATGTGTACTTGTCACGAAGATCAAAATCTGTGAAATGTGAAGGGTATCATGATCGTTCGACTATTGTCCTATTGCACAAGCTCGTCTTTGCCTAGGAACTTGGTCATAGGATCATTCGCAGCCGTGCGTTTCTTCCTGTACTCCTCCATCTCAGCCTCAGAGATGCCTCCCATCATCTCCTCTGCTGTTCTTTTTCTTGCCGCAACCTCGCTCGGGGCCCCGATCTCTGACGCCTCGCTGGCTGGCTCAGTCTGTGAGGCAGCCCTCAACAGACCTTGGCCGGTTCTCTGTCGCTCAGAAGCATCCAGTGCCGCCTTGCCCTCCTCTCCGGTACAGTAGCTGTTCTTCACAAACGAATGACAGCAGGCGTAGCCCCATTGGAAATCCGACCACCAACTGCCCCAGACAGACGAATGGTTGTTCAACAAAACGTCTTCCTGGTACTTTGATTTTGCGATGGCCTTTGGCGCACCCTTGATGAGACCACTCTCATCATACTCCACGTATTGTTCCGACTCGGTGACCATGTTCTTGATTCCCTCGGGCATCTTGTACTGAGAGTCGTCGCCGTACATTTCGCGGAGCTTCTTCTCTTTCTCAAGACGTTTCTGCTCAGCTTCCTCGAGCTGCTTCTTGCGGTAAAATTGGCCGGCCGTGGGATTTGCCTGAAGATGCTGGCTCGTGTCGCCATTTTTTTCTTGTGCCTCCCATGCGTAGTTCTGGGCCTTCTCAAATTCTCCTGCATCGCCTGATGCGCGCATAAAGCCTTCTTCGGCGAACATGTCGGCAGCCTTGTCATGTGTCGCACCACCGTCGATGAGAGCTCTTGTCTTCGGGTCGTACTTTGCAGAATCCAGGTCCAGGTTCAAGAGGTACTTTGCCGTGTCTTCGCGCAACCTGAGCTGCCGTGTCGCGGTACTTTGGTGTTTGCTCATGTCGTTTTCTTCGGCATACTTGTCGCCGTCATCTGCGCCTTCGTCTTCTTCGTCGTCTCCTGCCTGTAAAGCCTTCTTGCGCACCTCTTCCATCTGGTTGAAGTCCTCCACGACGTTGCGGTATTCCTTCGGGTCGTATCCATTCCATCGGTCGCGTTTCGCATCCCAGCCGAGCTTGACGTCTTGAATGACCTCGTCGGCTTGAATATCTCGGCCAGTCCACTTTGCGCCCTTGGCTCTTGGCCGACTAAGGCAGTCTTTGGCCTTGTGCGTCATGGCGCCGCAGTTCTCGCAGGCACCCTTTCGGTACTTGGTGGCGGCCGGTCCGGCCTTCTTGCCCCGGTCGTACCATTGTGATTGCTCGTTCTTCTTCTGCAGACGCTGATGCTCGAGGTAATCGTTCTGCTCGTCGCCTTCTTCGCCAGCATAGAAGGGCCTCTTGCTGATGAAGGAGGGAATGTATATGTTCTCTTCTTTAGAGGCGGCGCCGGCGCCAGAGCCCGTCTTGGAGTCTGGGCGGCGTGGTGGTGGAGGAGGCATTTCGGCAGGTTGGGTTTCAAGATGGGTGCGGCAAGAGCCTGGCCGTTGTCTCCCGAGCTGTCTCGCGTCAAGGAGTAATTGATATCTCGACAGGCGCGTCCAGCCGGATGGCGATGAGGTTCGAGAAACGGCCCGCAACCTACTGGGACTGATTAGATAGGCCACCTTTCGGTGCCGTCTTACATAATCAGGAAATCACATGATCGCGCGACGTATGGCCAGGCAGGCAGTGATCGATCATTGACGTCGCGTCACGTTCCTCAGATAATCACGTCGCACCCCGGCTCATTGTACCATGGAGCTGCTCAACAGGGCCACGTCGCATCCTCCATGATTCAGAAGCGAAGCCATGGACCTTTTTCGGGTCAGGTTGAATTGTCTTGACCATTACCAAGGCACATCGACGCGATTTGACCCCCATTTGCGGAACGATGTTCATCCCTCTCAAGCTGCGAAAGGACCAAAAGTTCCTGTTGTGAGAGCTTTTGGATCGACCGAGACGGGCCAGAAAGTTTGTGCACACATTCATGGGGCCTTTCCTTACATGTATGTTGAGTATAGCGGCAGCTTGGAACAAGAAGAAGGTGAGCAGAGCCCATTAGGTTGGCGGGGCCTGGCTAACATGAGATAGTTGGCGCATACATCTATCGCCTCCATCTCTCCATCGACCATGCTCTAGCTGTTAGCTACCGTCGTGATCAGTACTCGGGCAATGCAAAGTTCGTAGCACGGATCACCCTTGTCAAGGGGGTCCCATTTTATGGTTTCCATGTTGGCTACAAGTTCTTTTTCAAGATCTACATGTTCAATCCCGTTGTTATGACACGACTGGCAGATCTTCTTCAGCAGGGTGTGATTATGAAGAGGAAATTCCAACCCTATGAAGCCCACCTTCAATACTTGTTGCAGTTCATGACGGACTACAATCTCTATGGATGCGGCTTTCTCGATGCTTCCAACGTTCGCTTCAGAGCGCCGGTACCAGCCTATGCTGAAGAGGGGAACTCTCAGCACCTGTGGCACGATCAATCCATCCCCGCAGAAAGTGTCTTGGACGATTTCTATCTTCCCAGGGTCAGCCGTTGCTCCGTTGAAGTCGACATCTGCGTCCAGGACATCATCAATCGCAAGATGGTCAAGGAACGCCGACTTCATCACGACTTCGTTGAACGCGTCAAGCCACTGTCTCCGGATCTGAAATTGGTCTACAGCATGGCGGGGCTTTGGAAGGACGAAACAAGACGGCGCAAACTGAACATGTCAAAAGCGCAGTCAGGTAGCAGCCCCTTTCCAGCAGAAGTGCTGGTGTCTATGTCGGCAAATTTTCGACAAACAGGACTTCCCGGGTGGATTCATGAGGAGGAGTATCGGGAGGACTTGCAAAGGTTGATTGATGCCGAGAGGAATCAAGACGATCAAACCCAACCTGCGTTCGAGACGTTTGTCGAGCAAGATCCTTTGGAGAGTGCCGTCAAGACTGCATTGCAATCTGTCGAAGATTTATACCCAGAAAACTTGTTACCAGCACTTGGCTTGTCGGCAGAGGTGGCCGGTCCGGATCAAAATCCGGCAAGCAGCATCGATGTGGACGAGCAAAAAATCATGAAAGAGAATTCAGCCGATGCGAACGACTTTCCGGAGGACTCTGACGAAGAGTGGCTGCGAACTATCAACGTTTCGACTGACGCGACTGAGAGCCTTTTGACGGTCTTGGTAGACGATGCCCCACTGGGTCTTCAGGCTCACATGGAAGTCGACACAGATTCAGGCGTAGGGCAGCGAGGCTTCAAGCCGAGAAGCAAGCCACACACCAAGAACGTTACTCGACGGCGACGAACCGTTCTACGGGAGACGACCCCAGTAGTCGGGCCTTTCAAGGGTGTTTGTGTCAGTCGACTGGCTACAGGCAAGCCTCATATCGTCGCGTTCCCCAACGAGTTATTCAGGCTAGCGGAAGCAGATGATCTGGTCAGCAAGCGGCGTGGACCCAGACCTTCCGATAGCTACCTCAACGCGTCTGCCAAACGACGGGCTTCTTCATCTGTGCTGAATGTTGAAGCCAAGCGCCAGAATCTTGGTCGCCTCGCCTCGCACCATGATCCAGCCGCAGTGCAGGAACAGAAGAATAAAAAAGACGCTGTATCTCAAATTGTTTCCCCTCCCCGAGAAAAATTGCCAGATGAGGGCTTGTTACCAGCTCCTCTCAGCCAGACCAGACCCAATGGTCGAAACGGATTGTCGTCGTGGCGAGCTAGTCACACTTCGGGCTTTCCGGTTGGCAAAAGCCAAGATGCTGCAAACACGAAGTTGCGCCTCAGTCAGATTGAGAAAGACAAGTTCTCGTCTTCCGGCTCGCCAGAAAAGCATGTTTCGTTCGATCCAGCCATCGCATTCAGGGATGAAAAGATTTCAGCAGCCTCGTTGACGGGGATCCCTGGGCGTGTCACACCGGCAGAAATGGCTCTGAACTCGTCAAGCACTACTGTTTGTGCTATGCATGCACTCGATGCCGTTTCAGGCGGAAATAATTTCCTCATGGTCAGATCCTTACCACCTTCGAAAGTGGATGTGTACACAAATCCCAATAACTTCCAGACACCAGACGTCATTTATCAAAATGCGTACTACAGTATTGAATCAGACGTTCCTTTGAGACCTCGAGAGTATGCAGGCAAGGAGTTTCGTCTGGAGAGCAATACGCTACCTTTCCTACCAGACTTTGACCCAACTGGTGCCGTGCGAGAACAAGGCAGGCTGGGAAATACCGAAGATCCGGGTTTTGACGAAGACCTGGGCGACGAACAGCGGGCAATGTGTTCGTTCAGAAGCTGGGAGATTTCCCAGCCGCCTCCCAGCTACAGAGAGGTGAAAGACTGGTGGGAAGAGAAACAGACTAAATTGAAATCGAAGTTAGGACGCGTGGTCAAGTCTGCCCAGAGCCCCAAGGCACACCATCATTACTCTCAGATCGATGGCCCGACACCCAAGAACGCCCATGGGTTCAAATACACCCAAAGAAATAAATCGAGTGGCGTCAAGCACGAGATACAGTACATGAGCACAATGAGTTTGGAGGTCCATGTCAACACGAGGGGTCATCTTGTGCCCGATCCGGAGCACGACGAAGTTCAGTGTATTTTCTGGTCCATCAAAGCCGACGGTTCGATCAACACTAGCCAGCAGGCTGCTGGAGCGATGCTTGCAGGCATTGTTGTGCTCTCCTCCGACGGTACACTTGCAGAGGGGATACGACGACAAGCATCTGTCGAGGTGGCCGAAGAGACGGAAGAGCTGGACCTGTTCGTACGCATGGTAGAGATTGTTCGGACCCATGATCCCGATATCTTGACCGGATACGAAGTTCACGGAAGCTCCTGGGGATACCTGATCGAAAGGGCTCGTGTAAAGTACGATTACGATCTTTGTGACGAGTTTTCACGTATGAAGAGCAACTCGCACGGGAGAATTGGCAAGGACAACGACCGCTGGGGCTTCAACACTACGTCGACCATCCGCGTCACCGGCAGACACATGGTCAATGTCTGGAGAGCCATGCGTGGGGAGTTGAACCTACTCCAGTACACCTTGGAGAACGTGGTGTGGCATCTACTGCACCGGCGCATACCTCATTATTCGTGGAAGACCCTCACGAACTGGTACAAAAGTGGCATGCATCGTGACCTGAACAAGTTACTGCGGTACTACATGATCCGCACACGACTCGACATTGAGATCATGGAATCGAATGAGTTGATTCCGCGAACCAGTGAGCAGGCTCGGCTTCTCGGCGTCGACTTTTTCTCGGTATTTTCCCGCGGCTCCCAGTACAAGGTGGAGTCCATCATGTTCCGAATTGCGAAGCCCGAGAACTTCATGCTTATCTCTCCCAGTAGGCAGCAAGTGGGAGGCCAGAACGCTTTGGAGTGCTTACCGCTTGTTATGGAGCCGCAAAGCGCCTTTTACAGCAGCCCCGTGCTCGTCTTGGATTTCCAGAGTCTGTACCCAAGTGTGATGATTGCGTACAACCTGTGCTACTCAACTTTCCTCGGCCGCATCACCAGCTGGAGAGGCATGAACAAGATGGGCTTCACCGAGTACAAAAGGCATCAACGACTGCTCGAGCTCTTGAAGAACCACATCAATATTACACCTAATGGCATGATGTACGTGAAGCCTGAGATTCGGAAATCTTTGCTGGCCAAAATGCTTGGGGAGATTCTGGAAACCCGAGTGATGGTCAAGAGCGGCATGAAGCAGGACAAAGACGACAAATCGCTGCAGCAGCTCCTCAATAATAGGCAACTGGCCCTCAAGCTTCTCGCAAACGTCACGTATGGATACACTTCGGCCTCTTTTTCAGGTCGCATGCCCTGCTCAGAAATTGCGGATAGCATCGTTCAGACAGGGCGAGAGACTCTTGAGAGAGCCATCGCCTATATCCACTCACAGGAGCGGTGGAATGCCGAGGTGGTGTATGGCGACACAGACAGCTTGTTCATTCATCTGAAGGGCCGGACCAAAGACCAGGCCTTCGACATTGGTAACGAGATCGCCAAGGACATCACGGACATGAACCCGAGACCCATCAAACTCAAGTTCGAGAAGGTCTACCATCCATGCGTCCTCCTCGCCAAGAAACGTTACGTTGGCTACAAGTACGAGAGCAAGGACCAGGTCAAGCCAGACTTTGACGCCAAAGGCATCGAAACGGTACGACGAGACGGCACGCCGGCCGAGCAGAAGATTGAGGAGAAGGCTTTGAAGCTCCTCTTTGAGACGGCCGACCTGAGCCAGGTCAAGGCATACTTCCAAGCGCAATGCGAGAAGATCATGCGGGGCACCGTTTCCATACAGGACTTTTGTTTTGCCAAGGAGGTCAAGCTGGGCTCCTACAGCGACAAGGGCCCGCCGCCGCCAGGCGCGCTCATCAGCACGAAGCGCATGCTCGAGGATGCCCGCGCGGAGCCGCAATACGGCGAGCGCGTGCCCTACGTCGTCGTTACCGGCGCGCCGGGCGCGCGGCTCATCGACCGCTGCGTGGCCCCGGAAACACTCCTCCGCGACTCCCAGTCGCAGCTAGACGCCGAATACTACATCTCGAAGAACCTCATTCCGCCGCTTGAGCGCATCTTCAACCTCGTGGGCGCCAACGTCCGCCAGTGGTACGACGACATGCCCAAGGTCCAGCGCGTGCGCCGCCTCGAGCAGCCCCCCCCCGCCGCCGCCGCCGCGCGCGGGGCCCCCGGCCGCGGTCTCGGCCCCGGCAGGAAGACGCTCGAGAGTTACATGAAGTCGGCATCGTGCATCGTCTGCGATGTCAAGATGAAGATCGAGGGTACCCTTTGCGAGCGGTGCCGCGTCGACGCCCCGCCGAGCATCCTCAACCTGCAGAGCCGCCTATCGCGCGAGGAGAAGTGCTATCTTGATGTCGTCAGGCTGTGCCGTAGCTGCGCGGCGCTGCCGCCCCTAGACGACGTGGCCTGCGATAGCAAAGACTGCCCCGTGTTCTACTCGAGGGTCAAGCAGGCTACCAAGCTGGCGGCAGAGAGGAGCGTGCTTGAGCCGGTGATCAGGGAGCTCGGCGCCGAGGCCACCAGGGCGGCTTTGGAGTGGTAGGGTCTTTTCCCGCGGTTGAATTTATGGGTTTCTGGATTCGGGCAGGGAGTGGATTTGCGTTTGCATGGCGAGTGTTGGCGTGTTGGACATCGGATCAGGCCTTCACACAGGTTGGATTCTTTCAGGGGTGAGGATTATCGTATCGTGCTACTGAATCATGTAACCCCTCCATCTGAGATTGTATTACGTTTTTCGTCGATGAGGATGCTGATACCAGGTATACGAATGCCAAGGTGGCGCCGATTGTGTGATTCGTATTCTGTATTCATCGATTCATGCCCGCCGGAAACTATGGGAACCAAACAGACCTACACAGGTGGGGCATGGGCCTCGTGGAGGACTTTTCTCCCTGATGCCCCGTTCCCTAGCCCATGGCGCAAACAACGACATCCAAAACCCTATATCCATATTAACTCCTTACACCAGCCGTCACCGCAGCTGGGCCTTGTTTCGCCTCAGTAGGCGGCGCCTCGGGTTCGTAGTCTTCCACCTCGGTATTGTCCAGCCATCCGGAGAAGTCGTCGTCGTCATCATCTTGAAGGGTTTGAGCGGGGCGCGCCTCAACAGGGCTCTCGGACTTGCTGCTTGCCATACTGGTTGGTTTGTTGGTAGGCCTGTGCTGTACCAGCGGCGTGGGCTGATCGTCCTCGTCGGGCGCCATGCGTGATCTGCCCGAGGAAGGCCCACTTTCCTTCGCATCTTCTACCCAGGCTGACGCGTAGCTAGGGTATTCGGTCATCTCCTCGTTCAGGGGGGTGGACGGCTCGGATTCCATGGGCGCCGCAACGACGAAGAGATCCTCGTTGCCGTTGTCCTCTTGCATATCTCTGTGCCTTCTCGTCGGCACTGGAGGCTTTCGTTCGCCGGCGCTGTTGATACTGTCATCTGAATGTGGGCGATTTGGTAGCGATGGCGAGGGCTCAGATTTTCGCTTCGGCGGCACGGGGATCGAGGTCACCTTGTGCGTCCTGTCCGGGGGTGGTAGCGGGGTACCCGGCGGCGGGAGCGGCCTGCCTCTGCCCATTGGTTTGTTCAGATCCAAGGGGGGTTCTGCTTCCCCTGCGTTGCCATTCCGTGCATCCTTGTGCCTCTGTATCGCGTTCCAGCCCCATTGCCTGGCCTGCGTTGCCGCGTTCGCGACGGCGGCGAGCGTGACCCGCTTTTGGTTTTGCTCTTCACCCTGGGAGCTGCCATTGATGGAGTCAGACGTGGTATCGCGCCGGAACAGGCCCTTCGTGATGGAACCCTGGTTGCTTCGCAATGAGCCAGCGTTGCTCCTGAGTGATCCGGTATTGCTCTTTATGGAGCCCTTGAGCGAAGACGCGAAAGAGGCGGCGGAGCTATTTGCATCATCGGCGGGGGCAGACTCCATGGAAGAGGCAGTACTGCGACGACCAGGTGCGACAGGAGTCTTCTCCAACTCCTTCTCGTTGTCTGTGTCTTCACGAGAGGAGGAAGAAGAAGGCGGATCGGTCTCCTTGGCTAAGGAGGCAGGGCGCACGGATGAATCGGTCAGCGCCTGGCCCGCGGAATTGTCCATGGAACGAGCAGTCAAAGCTGCCATCATGGTCGAGGCATGATCTGGTGGTGATGTGGACGGCTTGAACACGTCAGCGTGCGCTGCATCAGTGCCCACGACGGGATCTGACGGACTCGACACTGAGTTGGATCTGAGGGTCTTGGGGCGTGAGTTGGTGGGGCTCTTCGGCTCAATGCCTGTCGATACACCAGCTGTTGACGGTCTCAAAGTCTTTCCTGCCAGCTTGCGTCCGAATAGGCCCGTCGGCGGCACATTGTCCGACAGAGGGGCGCTGTAGCTCTTTTCAACGGGCTTCAGGTCGGCGGTTTCAATGTCACCCGCCTCTTCCAAGCGGTTGACTGTGTCGACATCTCCCTCTTGCGCCACGTTTGTCTCCACGCTATGCGAGATAACGACGGCGTCATCGCCCTGCCAGATACCACCTCGCCACTTCTTGTGCTCGGTGTTAAAGAACGGAACGTCGTCCCAATACGGCTGTACGAGCGTTTCCGCGATGACTTCCTTCATGCGGTGCTCAATCTGCCGCAAGATGAGGGTATATGTGATCTGTCTCGAGCTGACGATCGGCTCAATGGTCATCTCCATCTTGGGCATCGTCTGGAAGGAAAACCAGACACGGTTGCTCGGCGGCGGCTTGATTTTGAAGAAGACGTGGCCGTCGAGCTTGTGCAGTACAACGGCCAGAACCAGATCAACCTCTCGCACTTTGAAGCGGGCTCCCAAATCGAGGCGAGCAGTAGCGGCGACCTCCATGCGAAAGTTGCCGTTGTACTTCACGTCCGCCTCCATGCCGCATTCGCCCTCGACGCTGAGGTCCTTGTGGCGCGGGTTCAGCAGCACAGGCGCTGAGTCTCCAGTTTCGATTTTGCGTATGACAATGTTCGTCAGGAAAGACGGCCGCTTCACACGAGCTATCTTCTTCGTGAGCCTTTCGCGGATCATGTGCTCTAGGTCAGCTGTCTTGTAGAGGCCGAGGAACACACGCCCAATCATGGCGTTGAGCCACCGCGTCTGTTGGTGGTCTTCGGAGGAGTGGAGCTTTTGCACCAACGTGATGATGTTCTTGACATCAAATTGTGTGGGTTTGGGCGCCTTCTTGTCCATCTCAAAGTACTGCTCCTGGTGTCGAAGCAGGGCAAAGTAGAAGTCCTCCTTGGCCGAACCGTCTTCGGAGAATAGATAAAACGGCTTGGAGAGCTGGCCATCGCCTCCCGCGCCTTCCTTGCGCCGGGACAGACACAGGGCATTTCTCTTGATGAACAGCTCGCCCTCTGGCGTGACGTCTCCTCCGGAACATATGGTGATGGAATGGTGGGCCAGCGAAACGACGTGGCGTACTTCGATCTGCTCCTCGTCATCGAACAACATTATGTGGCCGTGTCTGTGGCCGCGCGACGGGGTCAGCCTCCGAGGGACCCGAGAGCGGAAGCGGAGATGAGAGGGGGGAGAGGGGACACACAACTGACCTCAGCACGACGTAGAAGACATTCCCGGCATTCTTTGGACGTTGGTTCGCGGCAGCCTTGGTCTCCAGCGGCCCAGGTCCTTGTTTCCTGTCGAAAATACTCCGATACATCGTCTGGTAGACGCTCTGGCTGGGTGCAGCCACGGTGGTAGATCCGACAGGGGTGGCTCGCTCAATGGGACGGGCGTTGATGCCCATGGGCGTGTACTCTCGACAGACGGCGAAGTAGCCAGATGCTACCTCGTTGTCCTGCTTCGAGCGCGCTTTGTTTCCGGCGTCAGCCTTGTGCGCCGTCCTGGCACCCTCGAGACCGGCCAGGTCGTCAGCGGGCTGTACGATGGCGTTGGGGTCATGGCGATCAGGGTCGACATCTTCTCGGTAGGGTAGGGTGTAGTGGGCGTGGGCGAGAACGGCGACAACGACGAGCGGTAGGAAGGTCAGGCCGCCGAGGAGGTAGGCAAAAAGAAAGCCGGTGAAGCTGCCCATGGTTCCTTCGGGGCGGGAGAGTGTCGATGACGGGTGCCGCGAAGGAGGGCGCTAGTAGCTGGTCGGGGAGCCAGGTCGTCGGGGAGTCGACGATGGCATCGGTGCGTGAAGCAGGGCCAGATGAAGAGATCTTATAAGGGTTTCGTAGTAAATGAAGATTGAACAAACAGTGATCTTGACTGACGGTAGACCGTTGTGTAGGTAAGACGGTTCATCAGAGTGTCTGGGCGAAGGGTGGGACGGAACGGGACAGCAAGACAACGGTTGACCAGCACTGGAACCTGCCCAGACTGGCCCTGGCAGGGGGCCACTGACGCTGAAGCCCCTGGTGTCTGTCGGTAAGGTACTGGCGCCGGGGGGGGGAGGGGGGTTCAGCGGGTTCCAGGTTGCGTCAGGCGACCTGACCAGATCTGGTGGGTTATCACCGGTACGTCATGTGATTTCCCATCCTCCAGGTCCTCCGTCTCTGTTTCTAGGAGCTCTGGTGGAGACCTTACCAGCCTTGGCACGTCACTCGGCGCTAATATGACTTCCGTCCGTTCAGGTTCACGGTGATCGACACTGTGTTCCCCTTGCTATACACCTGTGCCCCGCTGTCACTGATGACCTGCAAACAGCCTCGATACTACCTCACCATCATCACCATTAAAGTGCCATCAAGGCATTTTCATGAAATAGGGACACTTTGCATTACATTGGTGGATAGAATCCCTATTTCATCAATGTATCACTCCTCCCCCTCCAAGCCCCGTATGGTGTCTTCCTTCTCATGCCGCGTCATGATTGCTCCGCAACACAGACAACCCCCCAGGCGGAGGTGCTGTCCGGGAGTCCTTTCACAATAAGCGTTCTTCAGGTCGAGCTCCAACCGAGATAAAACGAAACAGAATAAACAGACAATCAATAAGGAAATCGTTTCTGGACCGTTGGCCCCTTGTGGTGGTGCTATGCAGCACAGCGCGGGGGCTGTGCAATCGTAGAGAATGGGAAGAAGCGAGAACCAGGTTTGAGGATATAATTTTCGATCAGGACAAGGAAAGAATACACAAGTCGTGGGAGTCGTGAAAGTCGTCGCGTTTGCGAGGTAGTCATAATGATAATTCCCATGGCGGTGAAGCCCAATTGTTGAAGTCTGGTTTAGCGAGTGACGAGAAGGGAAATCGGAAAGAGTGTCGCGTTGTTTGCTGGGGTTCTTTTGCGGCTCGAGGCCTTTTCAAGCTGGACAGAGGTGAAGTGAGGTAAGGGTTAGGGAAAAAAGAGCCCGGATGGGCCATGGGTCCGCTCATGCGCGGGACCGGGTACTGCTCATAGGGGTGGCGCCTGGTGTCGTCAACTGTCCAGAGTGTGCATGCGTGTGGCTACCTCTTGATCGCTTGAGCGTCGAGTGGCCGTGAAGAGTACCGACATCGTGTCGTCCTAGATCAAGTCAGTTCATGTCGTCATACTCTCTGGTAGGCCGTTCCAGAAACTCACCATCACAACAGGCGCGGACATTCTCCAGCCGGTCGGCTTCACGGTCTTGTCGTTCAATCATCTCACGGACATCCTCGGCGCTGTCGTGCACCTCGCTCGCCTCGTAGATGCTGTTTCCGTGCTGCCCGCTGACTGTCCTGCTGCGGAGGCTAGAGAACGTGCCCGAAATGACCTGGCTGTTTTTCCAGTAACCGCTCAGACGGCCGAGGGTGCCTATTGACGGCCGCTGCGGGGTTGCGTTCTTGTGGGGAGTCGGCGTCAATCGAGGGATTTCCATCGACATGTCGATCGCTGGCGACTGGTTTCTTGTCGTTCGCGAGTTATACGAAGAAAGCGACGGGGCCATGCGGGGCCTGGTGCTGGGCGTCGCCGAAGGAGTGGGGCGCATGCCTCCGACTTGGGGGTTGAACTCGTCGACGTCCGCCTGCGTAATGTGACCAGCCATTTCCTCCGCGTCCGTCTGGCCCTCGTCATTTGTGCGCAGGAGAAGATATGAAAGTGCGTTGAACCACGTCTCGTGTCGCTGACCTGTCGTGCAGGTGAACTTGATCTGCCTCCCAGGAGAAACGACGATGAGGCTCTTGCGGTGCAGTCCAGGAGGCATTGGGTTGTCGTCTGTCACGACTCGGACAGCCTCGATGGAGACACTCTTGGCCTTCATATCGGCGCGGCCGGCCGACGACGGATCGCGGTCGCTCCAGTACAGTGTGCGCGTGTACGGGTGCACCCAGAAGTAGCGACGGTGTCGGTTCTCAGACATTTGTCCACGTCCAGCCTTGCGAGTGTACTTCCAGAGGTACTCGCCGATCATCGTCTGCGTAATGGCCTGGATCATGCGAGGATCCGTGTTGGGGCCAAACCCTGTCGGGTCCACGCCAAGGCCGTTGGCCCTGATGTTAAAGCGCGTATCGATCTCGGACGCGAACGAGGACACTGACGAACGACGGCTGCGGGCCGAAGCTTTCGTGGGCGAGTGGATGATGGCAGTACCTTGAACGGCAGATCCCGTTCTGATGGGCTTCGGCGTTGGTGTGCCCTTGGCCGACACCGGGGACTGAGGCCTGACACTGCTCGGGGTTTGAGGTCGCTGGCCACGCATGGCCGAAGCCGGCCACAGAGGAGGGCCCATGATGGAGGCAGTCCCAGGAGTTCCGTGTGCCGATCCGCTCCTAGCGGCTTCGATGACCTCTTTATGGTTTTGCGGCAGGGGAGGCATGGGCTGAACGTTTGAGCCGCGGCGGCTGCTTGCACTGC
This sequence comes from Verticillium nubilum, assembly GCA_002851675.1. Classification (NCBI taxonomy): domain Eukaryota; kingdom Fungi; phylum Ascomycota; class Sordariomycetes; order Glomerellales; family Plectosphaerellaceae; genus Verticillium; species Verticillium nubilum. The sequence continues at coordinate 94,920 of NMXI01000030.1, forward strand.
CAGGCCGCTGAGCGGCCACCACGTTATCGATATGTGGGTCGACCGACATCCGCCGGGAGCTGCTCAAACTATCTTGGTCTTGGGAGTAGCGCCGGACACGAACAGTCCCAGGTGTACCAAAGCTGCTGCCCATTGAGAGGGACTTGTTGTGGCCCCTGGATTTGGCATTGAACATTTCGTCGATGACATCCGCGGTCAAGGAGGTCTGCGCCGATTGGTCCAACATGGAGACTGCAGGTTTCCGTACAGGCCGAGATTCCACATTGGATGAAATCTCCTTGAAGGGCTTCTGCGATTCAGGGGTGTCAGGGTGTCGAGAGTCGCTTGGGGACTGGCAGGTTTCATCCTCGGCAATGACCGGGGCTGCGTCGCTGTTGCTCTGCCCTCGGCCAGATACAGCACCAAACAGCGCGTTGTTGGGGGTCCTTGGGTGATTGGCGTCAGCAAACGGAGACTCCATACCTCTAGGAAGGATGAAGCCATCACGCTTGGGAGTGCGAGGACTAATTGGTCGCGTCTCGATAGAGTCGATGGCTGAGAACACAAAGTTTGGTGTCAGCGTGTCGGGTGGAGGAGGGGTAATAGGCTCGACCTCCTCCGATACGACTGAAGATAGGGTCAAGGACGGTGGGACAGGGCGAGAATCGGCCCTGGGCACAACCTCCCAGGATTTGATGCCCGATAGGCGCAAGGGTACAGGGAAGGACTCTGGGTCTGCGCGCGGCGCGACGTGCTCCGAGTACACAGCGGACAAGGACAGGTTCGGAATGCCAGGAGTAGGCTGTTCGAGTTCGGCTCGAGGTTCTACATGTTCGGACATGATACCCGAGAGGACGAGCGGGGGCAGGACGGGCTCGATCTCAGGCTCAGCTAATGGCTCGATGCTATGCGTGGAAAGAGGCGACATGCTCAAAACAGGGGCAGCTGGGACAGGGGGTGATGGCGCGACCTGTGGCTTGACAGCCTCCGAAACGAAGTAGGAGAACACCAGCTGCGGCGCAGGAGGTGGGGGTGGAGGAGCAAGTTCAGGCTCGTGTTTGGGTTCCACCGTCTCAGAAACTATGGCAGACAGGGACAGCTCAGGGGCTGGGGGGGGGGGAGGAGACACGACCTCAGGTTCTGCCCGTGGCTCAACGGCTTCAGTCCAGATCGAAGATAGACCAAGCACAGGCGCTGGCAGACACACTTCGGGGTCGGCCCTTGGCTCCACGGTCGAAGACAATAGTGGTGAGTAGCCTAGAGTAGGTACTGGGATTTCAGGCTCGGCTTTGGGCTCGACAGTTTCAGAACGAATTTTTGAGAGTCGCAGGGTGGGGGGCGGCGTGGGGATAGGGTCGGGTTCAAACCTGGGTTCGATTGCTGTGGAATCTAGGGCAGTGAACGTCAGAGCCACTGGCGCGGGAGGCGCCATCTCGGGTTCCTGGATTGGCGTGATGACTTGATCATCAATGGGGGAGAAGCTCAAGCGCGGAACTGGAGACGGTGCCATGGCGTTCTGCATAGTGGGAGGCAGGGGAAATTGAGACAGTTCTCTGCCCATGCCAGGATCATGCTGCGCACCGGCGTCGCTGTACGACCACGTCGACTGAGGCCTAGAGCGGGTGTCGTCAGGCAGAATCGAGGCACTGTCATCGGATATCTGGCCTGAGATGGTGCCGGCATCGAGCATCGAAGAGACAGATGTTGGCCGCTCCAGGGCAACGACGCTGACTGGCGATGTCGGAGCTAAGAGTTCCATGGGTTCAGTCATAACACCGCAGTCTACCATGACAGGTTTAGACCGCATGACGTCCGGCGATGGCTCACGGGACTTCTTCACTGGGTCTGTCATGATGCCACTATCGACCATCGCAAGTTGAGGCAAGGCAAGCACGGAGGGTGTGGTGCTGGAGCTCTTAGCCATGGATGCAGGGGTGAAGGACCTGGCACTTCGGCTCGGCGTTGCGTCGAGAGACTCGGCGTCACTACCTTCAAGCTCTGCCAGCTCGGCGAACAAGCTCTGGCCTGCTTGTTGGGGCGTTCCATTGGCACTGCTGGTGGCGAAACTGGCAGGGCTACTCTGGAAGGTGGGCTCCTCGCTTGCCTGTCGGGAGCGGCGGCTGAGAAATCCACGGCTGACCTTGAGACGCATCTTCTGCTGGGAAGAGCTCGCTACAGGCGTCCTCAACTCACTGTAATCCATGTCCTCGTCTGCCGACGTCGATGCTGTGCTGTGGAAAGAGTTTCGGTTGCCGGCAAGCATCAGGTTGTGGGGCCTTCGCGATCTTGAGGGGCTTTCCGTCTCGGTTTGTGCATCGTCATCATCTGAGAACTCTTCTGCGCCCGTGTGGAAGCCTTCCGTCTCCGTTCCACGTTCGTTGGCAGTCTCGAAGGCGGCGTCGCTGGTCTCGTTGGCTGTGTCAAACTGATCACTCGTGTCGGTAGTCATGGGGTAGGCGCCCGGTCCAGGCGTACGGGATGTCGGAGTTGAGTGAGTGGAGGAGCGCCGTGGACTAACACCCTCAGAATGCTCTTCCCATTCAGGGTCATCGACGATTTCGCTGCGGCTAGATCGGAGACCTCCCAGCAAGGTCTTGGAGGGCTTCTTGAACTCCTTGGAATCGACCTTGCGGCTACGGCGATTGGGGACCCCACCAGAATCGTTGCGGGACTTCTCAAGCTCATCGCGACTGTCTTGAAGAAGCCTCTTGAGCTCGAGCTTCTCAGTCTTCTCGCGGTGAAGCTGCGATCGCTGACTCTGGATTGTGCGCTGAGCATGGAGCAGCGATGTCTTCAGGGTCTCAGACTCGAGCATGGAGTGGCGAGGAGTGCCCTTGATGGGAGAGGGAGGGGGGGAGTGCTCCGGAGTGACGTTATCGATCGCCGTCTCGAGGTCTTCGTCGCTCATGCCCATGTGCTGATCTCGCTCGAGTCCCCGTCCGCGTTGAGACGAGAATGCCTTGGCGAGCTCCTGGTTCTGACCCATCAAATCGTCAATCTTGCGTTGCAACGTTGTACGCTCAGTCTCCGCGAGGGCGGCGCTGCGTTTGGCTGTACCGAGCTCTATGTCGTGGTGCTTGATGGAGGCTTCATGCTCTTCGGCCAGCTTTGCATGAGAGAGCTTGACCTCGTCCAGTTCCTTCTGAGCCTGGTTCTTCTCAGCTTGGATAATGTTGAGAGCTTGAGTCATCTTCTTCTCGCGGTCGGTGCCCTCCTTTTGGGATGCCATAAGTTCGTGTATCTGCGTCTCCAAGTTCCAATTCTCGTCCTTGTAGCGATGCTCGCTTTCGTCGAGAGTCTTGACTCGCTGTTGGAAACCTTCCGTCTCGATCTCAAGCCTGGACTTCTCGGCCTTGGTGTCCCGGAGCTCCTCGTCCTTCTCGGCGAGGAGTGCCTGCAGATTGCGGACCTGAGCGAGTAGAGAGGTGCTGATTTCGGCCGCAAACTCAATGTCGTGCACCCGGTTCGAGGGCTGGTTTCGTATCTTTCGATTCGGTACGCTAAGTTTCGTGGGAGAGCCAGTAGCTTGGCTCTCGAATTTCGAAGGACTGACTGAACGCTGAAGTTTCCTACTGTTAGCACAGGCCGTCTTCTTTTTTCAACGTTTTGTGATGCTAACTCACTCTTCCGCCTCGCCCTTCAGGCACATACGGTGAGCCTCCGGCTGCCTCGTTGCTGGGTACCCTCTGCTTCGGCAGAAAAGCCCGCGCAGTCTCTCGTGCCACATCATTGTATTCCTTCTCTATCTCTGCAAGCTTGCTGCGAAGCTCGTCGGTTAGGTCGCTCTCGGCCTGTAGCTTATCAACCTCCTTCAGACGCTCTGCCAGCTCTTTTCGCTGCTGAACGAGTGCGGTGCCCAATTTGCCAGCCTCTTCCATTCGTCGTTCGGTTTCGGCGAGATGGGCTTCTAACGCACGCTTTGCCTGGCCAGGGGAGGATGCTGGGCCCAGAGCAAACAGCTGGCTGTCGAAATTAGAGTATCGGTGGTGGGCGGGGGCGGAAGGCGACACAAAGGGATCGTTAGACCCGTCTGCATCGCCCGGAGGCAGCAGTGGCCTGTTCGCGAAGGATGCCGCCATGATGGTGCCAAGCGGTCAAACGTCGCGTTCAGATGCTCCTCGTCGGAACCATACGAGGCGGTGCCGATGGTGGTTGTCAGGTTGGTGTTCTCGTATGTTTGTTTCCCGGTCGGATGATCGTCGTGGCGGGCCGGTGTGATGTGCACGTCTCCCTGCAGGTACCAATGAAATACCGATAGCTGCTGACCGTGAATAATAGGAAGCGCGAGGGAGTTGCAGGCCTGGCTGCCAAAAGGTGAAACAGAAGCGGAGGACTGGGCAAGGCGAATCGAACCCAGTCGGTGCCCTGACGTGGAAGAAGCAAAGAGCTGGAACGAACGGGCGAGCGATTGGTCGAAGTCTGAGTGCGAATAGGAGGAGAAAGAAAGGATGGCCCAAAAAGCAGAAAGTCGTCGAAGGGACTGGCGAGAGATGCAGGTAGGTAGGATGGCCGGTCGGCAATTGTTGTGTTTGCGGTGGGTTTTGTGGTTGTTGTTGTGGTAGTACTAAGGAAGGTCGCTGGAATGCGAGGATGGCCGAAATAGACAATCCAGAAATGCGTTACGCGATTGATGAGACCTGAACGTTCGTGCCCATTGCCCGCTTCGCTTTACCGGATTGCTAGCCAATTCGATGCCGTGGCCCTAGGAAAGGTCCTCGACGAGTGTGTTGGGGAAGTCGGACAATGGCAGCCTATCAACCTCTCGCAAACGTCACGTCTTGACGCGCTTACGCAGCCTAAGCTCTGACGGACGAGATAGGCTGCCCCACGACGAAACTGAAGCTCGTGAACCTCCTGACGTATTAAGGTACAATGGTATTATTAGGATTATTACCCTGTCCCGTACCAAATTTTGGCTGCTGGCCCAGAGAAGGGCGTGAGTCGGCGACGGGAGGGAGGACAAAGGTCTCGGGAGGAAGCAAGAAAGAGAATGGGAGGGAAGGGAAGTAATGAATGCAAACAAGAGAGGGACGAATCTGGCGGGGGGGAGCTGCCGGAAGCCGTGTCGTCTCGATTCCCTCCGCGTCGTTGGGTGTTGTCTCGCGTGGACGATGGGCGGACGAAGGGGGGGGGGGGAGGGAGGAGAGAGGAGGTGAAGGTGAGGTCGGAGTCGAAGCGAAGATCGAAGGATAAAGAGAGGAGGATCGAGAGATGGGTGTGATTTCTGTTGACGTGACCTCGGAGGTTAAACAGGCCTGGAGAAGAGCCAGGCGAGGTACCTCGAGCGTCCCTAACTCAATGTACCATGCGCAGGTACCGCCGGTCATTTTGTGACTGCCAGCGTCAGCTTGCTGTAAGGCAGGCCAGGGCCAGACCAAAGATGCACAGAATGAGCAATGTGAGAGGTCTCCCTCGTTCCGTCGATCCACATCGGCGCGCCTAGAGACCTTGTCAGGACCGAAAGTCAACATGGGACAAGGTCCAGGACCACATTGTGGACTTTATGGGCTTTGCGGAGCGAATGAGACCTTGGCTATGAGGAGGGGCGCCTGCGTGTAATCTGCCAACTTCAATGCCCCATGCTGGGTATGCCAGGTACCACGCGCGAGGGATGGTCGAGACGGGATGTACTAGTAGTGTAAGTGTGTACAAGGACGCACAAGCTGCGAACCTGTTTCGTTCTGGTGGCACCAGCGGAGCACAAACCAATCTTGTTGCCATTCTATTCCTCTTCTTCGCGTACAAGCTGGATGAAGAAATCATAATTTCTGAACCCACGGTTCGCGCTGCTCGTGTTCATTTCATTGGCACCGTCATCTGCTCTCCGTCAGACATGCTTCCCGCCCCAGATCCCAAGACAACGTGGATCAGATCTCCTCCACATCTATTCGGTCCCGGCAAATCTTCCATTGACTCGAACTCTGCCTTGCGTCCTGACGAGGAAGAGGAACCCGGCAGAAGAAAGCAATACCTGGCCCAGCTCCCGCGGTTTCAGCAGCTTCGTATTGCAGGCGGTGCACGGCAGGGCATGTCATTGTTGATCTTTGGTGAATGGCAGGGCTCGGCTTCTCTGGGCAGGAGCACCTTGTACCAATGGGGCTATCTGGTCCATGACTGCAAGGTCAGCAGCCGACACAGCGACCAGCGACCAGCGCACTGGATATATCAACATCAACAAACAAAAAGCGAGGTCGCGTTCTTCCGGAAAGGACGAATCGAGTCGCATAATCTTAATTTTAGCAGAAAAGAGCTCCACATAAGCTTGCGCTAGGTTCTGATGGAGTGCTGGGTGTTCATCCAATCATGGACCGTCCCATCAGACTTTCTTCCCGCTGCTCATCCGCCGTTCATCACTGCTCACTGCTTATCAGCCTGTTTCCCTTTGGGCCCCCTGTGCAAGCTGCTTTGTCATCGACATGCCACGCGGGTCCCGGCGCAGAATCATGTGACGTCGGTCACAGATACGAGCTAAGGCGTTTGCGGCAAGGCGAATCATCTTGGGCTTGCCGGACAGCTTCAGAGCGGGTTGTTAATCGTCGATCTTCGGCATTCTAGAAACGAACCCCAGAACAACGTCAATTCGGCACCCTTCTACATCTGGAATCGCCAATACTCTGTCGAACAACATCGTCATCGTCAGCCCAAACCCCCATCAACATGGCTTCAAACAGAGACGCGGGCATTGAGGCAGATGCCGCGCCTGCACCCGTCGCAGTCTTCAAGCGCCGCGGCGCAAAGGGCAAAGCCAACATTCGCAAGAGGCCAGCAACGCCACCACCAGCCAACAGCGACTCCGACTCGGACTACTCCTCGTCTGAAGACGAAGCCGGTCACCGCGTCAAGCGTCGGAAGAAGAATACTGGAACTGTCACGGCCACTTCCAAAGGCAACGCCGCCTCAAGTGAGAATGTCGGCGCCCCGACTTTCTCAGCGGATCGCAACGCCCGAATCACCAGCGCCAATGACGCCACCAAGTCGAGCAACTGGTTCGACGAAGATTCAAAGGATGCCATGTCCTCGAAGAATCTTTTGGGCAGTGCGCGAGCGGCACCGGACGGCACCTACAAGGGCTTGGCAAACAAGACGTCCTTTGTGCAGAGAAACCCCGATGCGCCCAGTCGAACAGTCGGACCCATCAAAGCGCCAACCAATATCAGGACCATCACTGTAATCGACTACACTCCTGATACGTGCAAAGATTACAAGCAGACAGGTAAGCTACATCTGGTTGCCTTCCTCCCCTCGCGGAATTCCCTGCTAACCCTATCTCAGGTTTCTGCGGATTCGGCGACAACTGCAAGTTCCTCCATGCCCGTGAGGATTACAAACAAGGATGGCAGCTGGATAAGGAGTGGGAAGATGTTGCCAAAGGCAAAAAGAACATGGGTGGGACCATCGTCGCAGACGCGAACCGGAGCAAAGTGGCAGATGATGACGATGACGAAGAGGACGCTATGCTGGAGAACATCCCATTCGCGTGCATCATCTGCAGGGAACCGTACAAATCACCAGTCGTAACAAGGTGTGGCCACTACTTCTGTGAGCCGTGCGCGCTCCAGAGGTACAGGAAAGATCCAACGTGTGCGGCATGTGGGAGCGGGACCAGTGGCGTCTTCAACTCGGCGTCGAGGCTCAAGAAGCTCCTCGACAGAAAAAGAGAAAGAGCTGCAAAGAAGCGGCAGGAGGCAATAGATGCGGGCGAGGAGGTCAGCGACGAGGAGGAGGAGTGAATCTAATATAGAAACAATACAGTCACTCAGGTCACATTGGGTGACCACCGTTGCGTCACCCATCCTCTCACCTGTTTATTCATTGAACCTTGGATCCCGCTCACCTCTGTCTTGATATATTACATGTTTTATCAATGATGAAAGCTTTTAGAGGCATACAATCATAGTCACCTTCATGCGAGCTTTCACCGACTCTGTTGCTTCTGTGGCTCGATGACGTTTTTTTGGGGGGGGGAGGCTCGCCTGGGAGGTCAGAGATAAGATAAGAGCTCCGACTCTGACCCAGCCAGCGCCCCACCAATCGTCAGACGACCCCGCCATCCATGTGATCGACCCTGAATGGACATGAAGCTGCCTGGCTGCCGCCTGCGATCATCCAGCTGATTACTTTCTATCAAACCCCTTTCATCGTCAAATATCGCAGCATTATCTGTTCTGTCACGGTACTATAGCTATTTCCTCGATCTTCTGACCGACGTCTACGTACTCATCGGATACCAGCGTCCCCGAATCCGAACGTACACCGGGTTGAAACTTACGATACCGAGAGCGTCATCAACAAAGGCGCCATCATGAATCTGCTTTACTCAACCGTCAACACCCTGCGAGACAGATATACGCCAGTAACTCATACCTCGACCTTCCGCCAGTCTGGTCAGATCACCCCCGAAGAGTTCGTCGCAGCCGGCGACTATCTCGTCTACAAGTTCCCCACTTGGTCTTGGGGTGATGCCGACGATGCGAGCCGCAGGGCCAGCTACCTCCCCGCTGGAAAGCAATACTTGGTCACACGTAATGTCCCGTGTCATCGCCGGCTGAATGACGACTTTGCTGGCGATGCCGGCCACGAAGAGTCTGTCGTGGAAGGCAAGGCTGGCGGTGGCGATGACGAGGATGGCTGGCTACGGACAGGTGGTCTGGCTAGCTCGCAGCCGCTGAAGGCACGAGATGTTAGGACAGTGGATGATGCCGGAAACCTTGGCGAGAGTGAAGGATTGGAAGAGGACGATATTCCGGATATGGAGGATGAGGAAGATGACGATGAGGCGATCATCAGAGACGCTGGAACGGACGGTCATGACAGGTAAGTTGGTAATGGGCGGCTGTACTCACGCGTGCTGACACCATCAGTGGCCGTCGAACATACACTCTGTACATCATGTACTCTGCCTACTACCGTACCCCGCGTCTCTATCTCTCAGGCTACCTCCTAAACGGCCAGCCCCTCCCGCCCAAGTCCATGATGGACGATATCGTGGGCGACTACAAAGACAAGACAGTCACTCTTGAGGACTTCCCCTTCTTCGCCAACAACATCAAAATGGCGAGCGTCCACCCCTGCAAGCACGCGCCCGTTATGCGCACCTTGCTCGACCGCGCGGACGCCGCTTTACGCATTCGTAGGGAAAAGCTCAAGGCTGGAAAGGCTGTCGGTGGTGACCAGGGGATGGAGGGCCTTGTCGATGAGATCGGCAAGCTGGATGTCAAGGCTGCAGAAGCGGCTGCTGACAAGGGAAACGACGAGTGGGAGCAGGTCGAGCAGAGCGACGTCGATGAGCAGGAGGTCGCCATCCGCGTGGATCAGTACCTGGTGGTGTTCCTCAAGGTGAGTTTGTGAATACGTGGCCATGACAGAACCTTTTTAACGGCTTTTGTCTAGTTCATCGCCAGCGTGACGCCTGGTATTGAGCACGACTTTACCATGGGCATCTAATTATGCAGGATGGATGCTATTGCTGGGTGGGGAGAAAGGGAGACTGAAGCACTGATAAGGAGTTCAAGTTTGGATTATAGGTTCACTGTGGGATGTTGGAGCAACGGTATCGGGTAGACAGATGCGAATGCATCGCCATGTTTTCCTCTTTTCTGCACAGGCCCTCGCCGTCGGACTATAGGCGCGTGGCCATGAGAGTTGGCTTGTGAGACGCGATGAGCGAATAGTGCGGGTGTACAAGACGTCTCATCACCTGTCATTCACACACGATGCATTACCCGATTCAGTTCAAAAGTAGCTGGCCATTCATCCAGCCACCATGTTTTCGTTCCACCGCATACCTCGCCGATGGTCCCGTTCGAGACTCCGGCTTGGTGAATCTACCTGAGAACGTGGCCACCCGTCAAGCCCCGCCTGTCGTCAAACAACATTACCGAGACATGCTCCCGATCGCCGGCCTCTCCGAACACCGACCACGGAGAACATCTCGAAGGCCAGTTCTAGCCCCGGCCTCGCCGACACGCTCGCTCGTTGCAAGTGCAAGCGGAAACCACAGCATGTCAGGGCTTCCTGAGCGGAAAGCCTGTCTCTCAGCTGATCTCCCCAGCGAGCAGCAGGACAACGCCATCGCGCTGTCTGCAAGGCGTCAGTCCACCCGAGGCGGCCACACCTCCCACTCAAAACTCACCGCCCACCCATGAACGGGAAACCGGCTGGCTAGAGATACAGCTGATAAAGCAAAGTAAGCATAAGCTGGGGGAAGTGCCTCGAGTACGCACACACAAACACACACACCCTCTCTCTTGCACGCACTTTGTCCTCGAACCAACCTTTCTCATCCTTAGCGAAACCGCTAGCCGGGGCCCGGCCCAGGCATGCTCTCCCCAAAACCTAGATTGCGGGAAACACGCCGTTTGCCCACGTTCAGCTCGCACCGGAAGCTGATCATCCCCCCCCTCCTCCACCCCTTCCCCTTCGGAGCGCGCAAACAGATCGACTGGCGCGGTCATTAAAAGCGGGCCAGTGACAGGGACTCCCCAAGGCCCATTGCACCTCACAAGCTTCGTCTCTGTCTGATCCGTCAGCCCTTGACGGTGGTGTGCTACGGGTGAGAACAAGCCTTTGCTCCTCCGCCGCATCATCGAACACCAAGCCATCAGGTGCGGGGGCATGGTGCCGAGGGGTAAGAGGAGAGGGTGGGAACCCCATTTCAGCCACCTAGCTCCAACCAAGGGGGGCATGTGGCCTCGAGTCGCACTGGGAGGAGTGCGCTGTTGCATCGCGGCAAGACGGAAAGCGTCAGGAGTGGACGAGGCGACGACGTCAGCGTGCAGATCTGGTTCTGAGCCCGTGATGAAACCAGAAGTATCGTGTACTTGAGGAACATTCTGTGCTGTGGCCGTTGTACGCTTTTGTTCAAGGATGCGGAAACGGCACGGTGAGGGTCGCCAAGCTGGGGCGCGCCCTTGTGCCACTGACGTCGCTTGATTGTTGATCACTTCACCATCTTCAACCGCAAATAGACCATTACAGACCAGCGGATACTTCAAGTCATGATGGGTCAGGACGATGGTAACACTATTATTCCGTGCGCAGAACCATTAACTATCCGGACACTCAAGGCCAATCTCCCTTGACCCTCGTTACTGAATACACCGCAATCTCAGGCACACTTAGCAAGCGGTAAAGTGCAAAAGAATGCCGTCGGTCGAATGAAGAAGCAAGGATTGCGGTCTCCAATGTATGCAAGGCATGACCAAACTCCTCTCAAAGCCCCTGGATAGGCGTCGAGCTTTCAAAAACGTGAACGCCATTGTTCAGCACTTGCTTAGAGCTGAGCCACCCTCCCCCAATCTGGTATTACCCAGGCCCAGCATTTGCGTTGCGTTGGTTGCCTTCCAGGCCATGGCATGATGTGAAGTCGTGATTTCGTCGAGTTGTTCGTTAGTAGCCAACCTGTCCAGGCATCTTGCCGAGCGAATGGCCCTGGCTTGCCAAGGGCAGGTGGTTGTGGCAGAATATCTTCTTCTGTCCGTTGACGTGCGTAGCGTTCTTCTTCGACGCGTCAATGTACTTAGCCGGGTCGTCGTAGCTGTCATACTGGCAGCACTCGATATTCTTGAACCAGCGGTAGTTGGCAATGTCCGCGATGCTCGCTCGCTTGGACGGATCAGGGTTCAGCATCGTCAGGAGCAGACGTCGCAGAGCGGGCGGGCTGATGCAGAGATCAAAGGCCTCGAAATACGGGTAGTCTCTGTCGCTGATGGCGGCATCAGGCTCGGGATGCTTGGCGTTCCACTTGTCCCAGCCCTTGCAGAAGCTGTCGTAGAGGGGTGCGGCACCACGCTCAGCCCTGGTCCAGATATTTCCACCAAACGTAAGGTAAATCATGATGATGGCGGTGCCCCAAACATCCATACCTCGAGGGTCGTAAGACTGCTTCTTCTGCAAGACCTCTGGCGCGATATACGGCTCACTACCGCAAATGCCTGGGGAACACAGACGTACGTCGCACATGTTCTGGCCGCATTGGCCACCGGCTTCGCGAAGACCAGGGTGGGTTCCGGAAAAGACTTCTGAAACGCCAAAGTCTGTAATCTTTACCTTGCTTCCGTTCATGATGAGCAAATTCTCAAGCTTGATATCGCGGTGAGCGATACCATTGTTGTGGAGATAATTGACGCCCTGTACCGTCTGCTTCCACAGACAGAGTCGATCAGACGCGCGCGCGGGGTCCTTCAGATGTCCCTTGGCAATTAGTTGGTACATGTCGCCGTCCGCGCAATGTTCCATGACATGGTTCCAACGTCCGTGGTCAGTGCAGAGCTGGATAGTCTCGACAATGTTCGGATGATGCAGACTCTTGGCGATGCTGTACTCGGACTTGACCTTCTTCTCGTACTCCTCCGTGGTATCTGACTTGCTCTTGCCGCGGAATTCCTTGACAGCGTACAGCTCTCCGGGAAATCCCTTGCGACACATCAGGGTGACCTTGGAGGTTGCCCCCTTGCCTAGATGCTTCCCGTGGCGGCCGAGGAGCTTGTTCTGGTATTCGTACTCGGACAGTAGATCAACTGTCTCGACGTGGAAGTCGTCCGGCAGACTGATACTCAGGCGTCGCGACTTAACTCCGGTTCCGGCATCAGGCATCATGGCCCACGGCGATCGTTCTATGTGGGGAGGATGACAGGCCTCGTCTGGTACGGGAACGGGCTTGCTGTGCCTGTCGAAACTGCGTCGGCGTGCTCCGAGGCCTAGTGCCGTCTTCTTCGCATGCTTTTCTCGCGCCGAGCCATTGGCGTGTGCAAACCCGATCGCGCGCCCTCGCAGGGAGAATCCAGTGGAAGCACGAGACTTCTTGAAATCTTGTGATGACGGCATGGTAGAGTCCGTGTGAGTCTTGCTGGTGTTCACCATTTCGAGGGTCGAGCCTGGCGAGGGTGGGCTGTTTGAGCGGGTTGTGGTGTGCGACTGGTTCATAGAGTATGTCCTTCGGGCAGCGGTAAACCTGCTCGATTCGTTGACTGTGGTATCGGACGGGTCTTCAAAGTTGGGCATGTTGAAGCCTTTCACCTCCTTCATGTCAGGTTTTGGGCCTGTAGTATTGGAATTGGAACGCTTGAAAAGGTTCGACATGCTGCGCTTGAAACTGCTTGTGGAGGCACCAGTGGGTCTTCGGGAGAGTGAAGTGGCGACGAGATCTTGGTCAGCAACAGGCTGTTTTGTCGGTGACCTTGGTGTTCCAACAGCGCTAGTGGAGAGATCGGGCGAAGGGGTGGACGCCGTGACCAGAGGGGTGGGATGGTGGTGGAAACTCTGCTTATCCGGGGTGGGCAATGTTGTGAATTCCTGGGAGTACCTGACGCTGACGGGTGTGACCGGTTCGTGGTCGTTGGGCGAATCAGTGCCAGTCTCGTCACCTTCGAGGATTGGACTGGTCAGGTCGTTGGGGTACTGGCGAGGGGAAGAAGAGAGCACAACCGTAGTGTTCGACTTTTGTCCGTTTGTGTTCCGAGTCAAATCATCTGCAAAAGAAAGCGAGAGCTTTTGTTAGGAAGAAAACCGAAGCGGAGGAAGGACGTCGAGGTAAGTAACAAGGCGGAGAAAGATGGGAGGAACACTGGAAACATGAATGACATGACGCAGGGCGGGCTGGGGACAAGCGCCGAGGCAGGTTGGCAGCGTGCGGACAGGCGAGTAAGCCTGGCGAACAGGGGGTAGGGTTTAGGGGGATGGGGAGGGGTGCACAGCGAGCAACGTACCAGAAGGAGGGGCAAGAGAACGAGGCGGCGCCTCGTTGGGGGTGGTGCTAAGTCCCGAGACTGCCATTGTTGCGGTGGGCCGAACGTGTAGGGAAGACTGATCTTTCGGGCCCGGTCCGGTCTCGTCTGGAGCGGAGATGGTTGATTGAATGTGTAGGGAATGATTGTGAGCAGCGACCGGCACGATACGTAATGTGGCCCAGGTTATTCCACCAGGTTGACCAGGACGTAGGACGGCGTTACCGAAGGATGAGATGCCAAGGAGGGTCCTGGTTCGGCGCTGGGTGACGCTGGCAAGCCGCTAAGAGCAGCCTGGTGGTGGATGTGAACGGCGTCGCTGTTGCCGGCGAAATACGATTCAGTTGCTGAGCGGCGGTACAGAGCGATGCGACGGGGCGCGATGCCAAAAGCCAATGAGTTCTGATGATGGTCCTTTGATGCAGGGGGGGCTCCTGTGGCACTTGGCCAGGTAAGGTGGACGTAGATTGGTCGGTGTCGACTGTGTCTATGGCGTGCAGCGCCTTGAGATGCTGGGCGTCCCAGTGTTGAGCTTGGGACCTCGCAGGAGCGTGATGCAGGTTGAAGACGACGGCGAAAAGTCGTTCCCATAGGGAAGAGTGAGTGATAGTGAGAGGCAGAGAGAAAGAAAAGGCGATTACGAATGCGAGAGCGTTCAATCCGACACTGCCTTGGTAATGAGAGGGCTGACCAGGTACACAAGGGGTCCGCAAAGCCGGAGGTCGGTTGCTCGTGGGTATAGGTAGGTAGATAGCCAGGAACAGGAGGCTTGGTTCTTGGGATGTAGGTATGGAGCGCTCCTGCCACGTTGCACATGAAGAGTGCAAAATAGTGAGAGAGGAGGAAAAGGAAGAATAACGGGAGAAATGTAGGAGACTCGTCTCAGCCGAAAGACGAGAGCGAGGTGAGCGATTAAAGATGTCGGGCAAGTGAATGTCCTGTCACCAAGAAGCCGCCGCCAGGTGCACCTGGTGGACCTGGATCTGGATGCTGAACCTCCAGGTGGACACTGGACGCTTTACCGTGTTGAGTCGGGGTACCTATCCGTCGTCATTTGGCTCGGCTCAAAAGGCTTGTGTTTTGTGAGCGTCAAGGGCGGGGCGGGGCAATGGGGGCAATTGGGGGGCCAGGGTGGGCCAGTGGACAGGGACCAAGGGGGTAAGAACCCGGGGTGGGAGAGGGGGGGGGCAGTCACGGTGCGGATTTGTGGTGGCAGGTGCGGTGCAACGCGGTGCAGCATCGCCAACATCGGCAGGAGCGAGGGATGTTCGAGGGCAGTTGGGGAGGTATCTTAAGTTGGGGACCCCAGCCGGCAGCCAGTCGCACGAGCGAGACTCGATTCGGTGGGGGCAAATGGATATGTTCATCTGCAGTTGCAAGGCGCATCTGGGAAGGATGGAATGGCCGTGGCGCTTTCGGTGCATTAAAGGGCCTCACTTGTCTCCGAAGTATCCGCTACCTTGGACCTTCATCCGGCCCTATTTCACCTGACGAGTCTCAATCGGCCTTGGCAACCTCTACTTTTCCCGACTTGATTGATCGATCCAAGCTCCAAGGATGGGTTTGGTGTCTGACTTCCCTCGAGCGAACGCAATTATCCCGTGCCCACGACGATCGGGGATTTCGTTTGTCTTGCATCTTATTACCTTATTCTGATGAGCCACTTGACCTCGTGGCACTGCATATCCTCATATTCAACCTTAATCACGATCGAGGACAGACAGTACATAAGCTGTTCAGGTAATTGATTGGGAGAAATCGATAGCGTAACCTGCACATCCCTCACCCTGTTATTTTTGGCTCTGCTGCTGGCTGACTCTGGGCAAGCAAACAAGCTGTGAGAGCACCAAGAACAGAGCACAGAACCCAGAGTGCATGGTGCGGACGGCAGGGGGCCAAGCAGCCGATGCCCAGAAGGGAAGCTTTGTGGGGGAAATGATGCCATGCAACAACGGCTTGGATTCGGCTTGGTCGTCTCCGGACTGCAGGAACCAACATAACATAGACCGCCCTTGCTCAGCCATCATCAACGAACACTTGAACGACGACCAAACGACCCAACAACCGTCAAGTAATTCAATACCTGGGCTTCTACCCTCATGGCGAGCAGACAGCGCAGAAAGAATATCCAGCCGTGCGACTTAACGTGCTAAAATGCGTGACGCCGGCAGCTATCTTAGGCTGCCCGCGCCGTCTGGGCCTGATTGGATTCCCACGGCAGAAGCGGCACCCGTCATCATTGACCGACTGTGCGGTAGACGGTCCCCAATCTCGCCTTTCGTCCTCTAATGAAACGCCTCCAAGGTCAAGGCAGTCTTGATTGTGGCTTGCTGGAGGCGGCCAATCTTCCCACTCGTGACAGATAGGAGGACAATCAAAATGGCGAACGACCATCTGATCATCTGCATACATCTGTACACATCTCCAATGAGCCCTCCTTGTGCTTGAGAGGCGCGCCATATGGCCGTTGCCGCGATCCGTCTTCGACCCGCTCATGTGCAGATGTCAGAGTACCACTGGTGGATGCTCTGTAGCGCCTCTCTACGCGTTCTGGATGTTAGTTGGCGATATCTGTCAGGACAAATTGCTGTCAGTGTCTGTTGCATTGGCATCCTCACCTGTCGAAGAAAGTCTCATTGGCCGAACTCAGCAGCACTCCGACACCTCCCCAACAGAGACATGGACTCGGGCCACGGGACTGCCAAGCACCGAGGATTGACTACAAGGTACAGTCAGGATTTTCTGTCGGCATGAGACGAGATGCAGGGTGCGTCATGTCGTGGATCATCGTCGTGTGGGTGCAACTGGCCGCCGCTCTGCCCGTCCAGCAAAGTGGAGGATCGCTCACCTGTCATCATCCACGGTCTTTATCCCGCGCATACAAGCAACCGAAAGAACCAGCCAAAGAAAATAGCGTTTTGTAACCCGCGATGTGGACCAAATAATTTTGTTGGCGCTTGAGCGAAGAGAAAGGCAGCCATACATACCTTACATCGCGTCGTGTTGAGTTCGTCTTGACCACCGTCCAGCCGCCTGCCATGGTCAGCCAAGGTCACGTCGTATGACAGCTTGGCCTGCGATGCGATAACCGAGCTGGAATCCGAGAAATGGAATTTCGGGATTCGCAGCAAGCAAGAGGCCAGCTAGGCAAGGTGGTCGCATAATCGCCGTAACTGTCTGCTAATTGGAGCACTGACTCGTGTTTCATCGCGCGCACTGCCCCACGCTCTACTGCAGCTGCTCTCAACAGAACCCCGTGCGGCCTTTACCTTTCCATACGCACTGTGATGGGCTCTGAATACGTCGACGATATGCATCGGCCTCGACCATTTCTGATCGCGATTAACGCCCCGACTTCCCCCGCGATGGGTGGGCAATATAGGGCATCAAACCGGTGCAAAGGCAGCTGTTGCAATTATAAAGGGGGCCAGGGACTAGGTCCAAGGGTTTGTGGCAGTTGGCGCTGCTCAATTCCATATTTGAACCCAATTCCCCAGTAGCAATGTCGCGGGACAACCGCCCAACCCGCGGGCATATATATGTTGGTGTGTTCAGCTCTCATTTTCAATGGGATGAGGGCTGTGGCGGCTCAAGCTTGGCGGCGATTTGGTTTAAGACTGGTCGCTGTCGGCGTTCCTGTCAGTTCTGCTTCGATTTCGCCCTTGCTGTCTGACAAGCGGTAATAGTCGACGGACATCAAGAGGCCACAAGACTACGTCACATACAAGGCGACCAGACCCTGTTGTATAGGGTACTTCGTCGTGGGATGCTCCGCCCAAAAGCTTCGAGAACGTGATGCGGGAGCCTACAGTACGGGCCAAGGCGGCGGGAGTAGAGTTCGAGCTGTCTGGTGGAAGCTTGGTGCTGCTAGCCCACAGCTAGACCAGTTGGCGAGTCGGGCTCATCATTGACGCTTTGCAACTTGACGGAGCAGCCCCAGGAATAAGGTTTGCCTGGAACGGCCTATATAGCCTGTTGGTCATCAACATGAGATTTGAGGCCCAGGGCCTTAGGAGCATATGGGAATTCAACATACCCAGACCTGGCCTTGGCATTTGAGGCATGCTACATCGGGCCGGTCTTGTCCCATTGGTATCGCCGAAAGTTTCAGAACTGACTGAAACTCTCACCCAGCCTCCATCAACCACAAATGGACCAAATACGGAAGTGAGAAGGCTCTAGACCGATGCGTTGTGGACTTGAACAGGGTGAAATTTTAATTGCCCGGAACCCTGCCGATCATCCCAGGCGGGCAAACAATCGTCACGCTGTCCCATTGAACGAGCAAGGCAGCGCAATCATCATGATAATGTTTTTAAGCACCCTGATACGTCAGACGATGCCGCAAGAGGACACCAAAAGCAAGCCATAAATACAACACTGCTTGTGTTCACATCAACAGGTTGCGTCTTTCCGAAATCCCGGGCGGATCAAGTTGTACCGCGCCGCAGTATGGCCCGGCGCGTTTAAAAGTCCTGGAGCCTCCGCTGACGGCTCCACGGAGGGCCGACACGGAAGATTGACACGGGAACAACCCGGCAAACAGAGAATACCCGTTTATTGCACATTTTCCTGTGGCAGTCGGGGACAGATAGGCCGAGTAATTTCTTGTTATGAAGACGGTTGCCATCGACTCCGCGAAAGGCGGCTATCAGCAATGCATAACATGTGGCGGGTAAGACCTTGTCAGGCGGAAATTTTGCTCACGCGCGTGACAACACGACCCTGGCCAACCGGGCTGCATTATTTGCTCTTACACCCACCGTCTGAGAAGTTCACGATGGTAGGCCGCCTTGGCCGCGCCTCAAGGCCGGACCAAAGCGCGCGCAGGCGGTCAGGCCCGACCTGCCGAGTGTGGCCGGGCGGACAAGGACTGGACTGGACTGGCAGTGAACGAGCTCGAGCGAGGTAAGCGCAGGTTGGCCGGAGAGCATTGTGAATGGGAAGTGAGCAGGCGGTCAAGAACCCACCGGAGCTATCATTTCGGTCTTCGACTTGGCGAGGCAGACCGCTTCATTGGGACCTGCAGTGCAGTTCGAGAAATGAGCCAAGGTGCCGTGCGGTCAGGGAATTTGAGAATTAGGGTCCTACTTGACCACCCTGAACAGGCCAAGGCTTATGTCCTTGTCACCTTACGCTTGACCCTTTTCGTTAACTACTTTTAACGAACGCCACTCTGGCCAACGGTCTCCAACCGCAAGTTTACCAGGCCACACCTCGAGGCCTACTCTTTGAATATTTCCGGACATCTCCAAGGCTCCGTAACTTGGGCCCACGAGGCATGCATCTTTTGTCTTCTCAACAGTCTTTCGATTGACTTGAGATGACAGCCTTGGCGGCTGCCCGGAGCCTAGCCCTCCTCCGCGATTGCCTGTTTGCTGGCAGTGGTGCAGTGCTACCCAGCTACCGTACATACAGCGGGCGTCGGTGGTCGGTGATCGGTGATCGGTCAATTCTGCGTGGGTGGGACAGCCAATTCGGACGTGAGAAAAGAGGGATGTTGCCACGACAGTGAACGCGCGGTCTGTAAACGCTGACTGGCCGCCTTTGGGGTTCTGATGGTTGACAATGTGAATGGCCAGGCTCAGCAGTGTCGACAATGACAGTCATGGGCCATCCTTCTTGCTTCTGGAGACCGGTGATGAGGTTGAGCAATGAGAGGCAGAGGAGCAGCTGCAGCGCCAACACAAGTTGCGCCACTCCACTGGATCGGGACGAGCTGAGGACTGGCAGCAGTGATCTGCGTGCAGACGCGACCATTGTTTGCTGGCGGGCCTACCGGTGAGCCTGGGGATCAACGAGATTTTGAAGCAGTGAATGTCGCATGACCAAGACGTGGAGGAACAGACACTTCCATCCGTCCATCATGCCAAAACGGGCTGGGCTGAGCTGAGGGGGCAAGCACTCAGCAGCAGAAACCATATACAGGCGATGGGTATCGAAGATCCCAGGGAACGGATCCAGGGGGGGCGGGCCGTACTCAAGTGGCGTTTGGGTTTCCGTGCCCTGCAGGTCCTAGAAAGCGATCCAGCTTTCTATCGCCTGCTTGAGAGGCACCAGTTTTTGCCGTGGCGATGAAACGCTGTCGCGGGACGGGACCTGTTGAGGGACCAAAACCTTGACAAACTACCTAGGTAGTAAGGATTGCGAACGCATTGGTCCGGAAGCTGCCAATCCAGCCGGTGCAACATGAAGTTCCAGCAGGTATGACAGGCCGCCTTGACCCCCCCCCCCCTTTGCCATTTGGAGTCGGCCCTCATCGCCATGCCCCCCTGGATGACCAATCCCCCAATCCCCAATCCCCCAATTGACGGTCGGCTCCCACGGGCGCTTACTCTCAACCCAGTCCCGATTGGGCTTCCACCAGACGCGGCGCAGATCCAGGGTCCAACCGGGACGGGGGCTGCTGCTTCCGCTTCTCTGCATATCTGGCATGGCAGGCCGTCTTTGGTCGTGGTACGTCGTCGCATTTTGATGTTGTCGAGTGACCTGCCCCCCTCTGAGGTTTGAGTCCACCATCCAGATGGGCTTTGCTAGGCGGAAGACAAATATGAAAATGACATGGCCAGTGAGCGGAGGTAGGTACCTACCAGGTACCAGTACTACCGGTAGCTGGCAGCACAGCTGTGGAGACCGGTGTCGAGGCCTGCAGGTCGCGTGTCACGAGGCAAGAGGAAGGAGAAAGACAACCAACCCACCGAGGCAGGCAGGAGGGGCATCAGGGCAGCAGTGCGTGGCAGGCACGGGGGCCAGTTCAGGCGGTAAGGACAACCGCAACGCCCCCGCCAACTACCTAATCAAGTAGGGACGAGGGGCCCTGTGCCTTGTGCCTGCCCAACCCTGGCCTGGCCTGGCCACTCCTCTCCACTACACTGGGTCCCATGCCTTCCGTTCCACCTTCTTCCACCGGCTCGACTCACGACAACTTCGGCTCTTTACCTTCCATACCCCATTTCACTTGATTTCCCACTTTCCCTCCATCTTCCATTCTTCTGCACCTTCAGCCGACGTCAAAACGCTCCTTGACTCACAACATCAATTCATCTTACCAGCACCAGCACCGTCACCAAGACAAACACGACGTTCAACCACCATCCACCTTTCTTGTTGACGAGGATGACCCCTATCGCGACATCTCAACATTCCGCTTCACATCCTCGGACAAGACAGGTTGCGTCATACCTCTGAGAAACAAACATCTCCCTCCCTTCACCCTAAGCTGCAAGCTGTCAGTCCCACCAACAAACAACGCCCAACACCGCAGGACTGGACCATCGTTCACGCTTTGGTTGCACGTTACGTCCGTCTCCTTATCCAACCAAGCCCAAACATCGACTTCCCAACCGGTCTGCTGCAAGCCGCTAGGTAGACCACCTACCCCGTCCACACGCCATCGCTGCTACGCACCCTTTTCCCCGTCCGTTCGACAGTTTGATCCCCCCTGAGCTCGCATGGCGTGCATCGGCCCCCTTCCTCACTCATCGTCTATGCGACTGCCCAGGTCCTCCAGGTCCAACATGGCGAGATTGCAACCCGACACTTTCCTGCCTCCTGGCACTGGCAGCGATGCCCTCCCTTCGCCCGCCATCCAGCCGACAAGCCAGACCAACCAAACCAACAGCAGTCGCGAGTCGCTCTCATCGCATTCCGTCAATTCACCGCTTTCTCTCCCTCTCTCGCGCGTCACAAGCCAGAAAGGCTATTTCGACACCAGGATCACGAACACATCCAATTCCATCGGCTACTCTCCTCTCTCCTCCGGCGCCGTCCGTCACACGCCCAACCTCCAGAGCTTTCTCTCGCCGCAAGTTCAGCCCGCCCAGCCCGTTCCTGGCCTTGAACACGCGTCCTTCCAGCGCCGTCACAGCAGCTTGTCTCCGCCCGTCAATCGCGCGAAACCAGCCCGAAAGACTCTTTCAGCTGTCACCTCTCCAAACATCCATCCCACCTACATGAACGGTGGCAATGCGTCCGCATCATCTATCCCGTATTCGCAATCTCAGCCGCTCCCGAGGTCCAACTCGGCCGATGCTTCATCGGCTGCTGCCGCCGCCCAGACTATCCGCCGACTCACTCAGCAAAACAGCCGCATTCGCGAAGCATGGGAGGCAGAACGAAAATACATGGAGGCCAATCGTGAACGCATAGAGGAGGTTTACAAAGAAGAGCGCGTCATGATGGAGGAAGAACGCACCGAATGGGATCACGAGAAGAGCATCATGCTAGAGGAGATTCAAGAGCTTCAAGAGCGTGTCTCGGGTCTCGAAACTAGCACTATCCAGCTTCAGGGCATGTTGCAGCGGCTAGAACTCCACCGCGTCGGAAAGGTCGCCGCCGTCAGTGTTCCCATCCCCGGCGTCCGCTCTGGTGGAGACGGTTCCACCGACTTTCCTCTCTCGCTTTCAAGCGCCAGTGCCTCGGCAAACGATGTACGCCACTGTCGTGGCATTGAGCTTGCCGGCACGCCCTTCTCCAACCTGAACTCTTTCCCCAACTCATCACAGCCGCAACTCTTCAGCCCGGGTGGAGCACGCATCTCACCCTCCAAGCAACCTACGGTCACAACCTTTGTTCCCCTCGACCCCACGATGCAATCGATGAGGTCGCCTACCGTCGACTTTCTTGCCTCGCCCACAAGCGAAGAGGTGCCTGTTGTCGACATTCAGACAATTCACCCGGAGCTGGAAGGAATTTCTGTCAGAGCGCCCGCCGTTCAAAAGGAGACCTTCACCGACTCTGGGACTGATGAGTCCAAAACATCCTCGCGCAATCCCTCACCCCCCAGCGAGTCAGGGCTCCCACTAGGCAGGCGGGCCTCGTCCAAGGACCAGACACTACAGGTCCTGTCTGCTCCTGTCACGCACCGACTGGTCATGCATGCCGGCCACACTCCGAACCACTCCTTATCGCATTTGCCCACGGCAGCCGCGACTGAGACTGCCACGGTTGCAGGCGAAAGCACCAGCCCTACACCGACCTTCGGACGGAGTGACGCGGCACCAGCATTGCCCATCACCATTCAGGCCCCAGCCCGGCGCATCGGCAGAATTGAGGACTCAGTGGCTTTTGAGCTCGAGGCTTCGGCAGAGGACCACCCCGAACCCATTCTGGAGGCACCCGTTGAAGACTTCAAGCTCAAGGGCCCTCTTATGGTCCGCAACATTCCGGCTCATGATGAGATCTTTTTCAGGCGTCTGTCGGAAAAGCTTGAGGATGTCAGCCGCGGGCAGGACTCGACACCCTTCTGTCTGCAGGACAGCTTGGATGAGACAACGGAGGAGGCAAAAGAGAATGCCGAATCTGAGCCTGCTAAATCTACAGCTAACGACGCCGACGCCATTGCTGATAGCGACAGCGGGTCCGAGTCTAAAAAGGGCAAGGATGAGGAAGTCGAAATCCCTCTGAAGCTCAAGAAGACGACGAATTTTGGAGCGCCGCTGGGCACCGCCTTTTAGGCGAGTCCTGCTTTAGTGGAACCCGTGCTCGACGACTTTCATGTTCTTATTTCACTTCTCTCACACATTTTTATACACGGCCTTCGCAATGGCTCACTTTGTTTTCCTATGTCTATTTTCCCTTACCTTTTTTATACTCTCAGCAGGCGATTTGTTTTGGCGGCAATAGAAGAAGGATGGCAAGGTGGAAATCCCCTTTGGCCCATATCCAGCTGAGGTTCGGAATAAAAAAAGACCACATTTGACGCCAGTCTTTCGGGTCAACGGGTTTTCAATTCAGTTTGGCATGCATGGGCAACGGGCAACGGGTTCGGTACGCGGGTGGGCACGGACTCTGCTTTTAACTCTTTGCACAACACAATACCCCCCTTTTCTTTCACATGAGCGAGGACACAACTCGTTTTGGCGAGCAAAAAATTGCTGCTCTCGCCCTATCTGACTGGAGGGTTTTAGGCGAGTCGGCAGTGACGATTATCTGGTGATGAAGATGAGGTAGATGCCAAAAGGCTGCTATGGAGGAAGGCAAAGCAATACAACCCTTGTACATGTCACCCTATCTGGGTTACGACGCATCGCCTGATCATTGCCTTGCGCATGTTTTGTAGCTCCATTGGCCTATCTGCCGGGGGTGGGTTTGCTCCCGTTGGAAGCGACGCAAAATCCATGAATGTGTTGGAACGGACATCGGCCCCAGGTCTTCCGGATGAGCAACCGCAGGGCCAGGGCATACACCGGTTCCCGACCAAGAGCCTGTTGTTTTGAGTACCTTATATTGATGTGTCAAATGTAGACCGCCAGTTGAAGGCCAATCGTGCATTTGGCAGTTGGCACCTGGCATGCGCCAAAGACCACAGGAACTACTTCAGACATATCCATTACGATGAAGCTCGTATGAAATAGGGATTGAACGATACGATCAATGATCTCTGGACCTGAAGCCATCGTTTCGCAACTCCTCAAGACATTTTCCCAGGCCTCGGCGGCGCGTAGCAGCTGGTGATCCCCACCCGGTGCCCATGCCGCCACCTAGTCTGAGAGAATCTCACCCTCCTCTGGAAGAAGTTGTCACATCCTACCCAGTGAGAGGGACCAACTCAGGCCACGTAGCCGAAGGGATGTCTTCCTGAGTACCATTTTCAGGTGTTCAGAGCGACAGCCGCTGCGATATATTCAAAGATCCACAACTCCCCACCTCCCCTTCACCAATGTCCACTTTCTCACACATGACGAGCCTCACAAAAGGTTTGCCATTTCACGCCTTACCGTCCATCAAGCCCGCTAGCTCATCCAACAGCTCGACCGTCTCGGCGGGGCTCGCAATCCAGGCCGTCGTGCCGACGCTCCGCGCCTTGAAGTCGTTGCTGCCGGCGCTGAGGAACTGGTCGCCGACGTGCAGGGTGTTCTCGCCGCGAATGGCCTCGCCGGCGCCAGCACCGCCGCCGCGCGACGCGAACCAGTTCTGGCAGACGGTGACGCCCCAGGACTTGTCGCCAATGTCGACAAAGACGTCGCGGCCGCCGTTGAAGGCGCAAAAGGGGATGCGGGCGCCGACAGGCGGGTGGGGCGCGCTGCGGTCTGCGCCCTCGGCGGCGTAGCCGAGGGCGGAGAGCTCGAGGATCTTCTGAACGACGAGGACCGTCTCCTCGAGGGACTCGCGGGGGATGCGGACGGCGGGGTCGGTGGAGATGATGCCGACGGCGCGGTCCTTGCGCAGGATGGTGGCAGGCAGGTTCATGGAGCGGACGCAGTCGCGTAGGGCGGCCTCGGCGACGTCAAGGAGGGCGGCGATGCCGGCGTCGGACCAGGTGGCCATCTCAGGCGTGAGCCAGCGGTCGCGAGGCACGGGGGCCAGGAGGTGCGGGACGGTGGGGTCGAGCTCAAAGAGGTAGTTCGCCTCGCCGCCCATGATGACGACGTTGCGCTTCTGCTCCTCCGTCAGGGTGGTCGAGGCCGCGATGGCGTCGAGGAGACCGTACAGGCGCTCGTGGTAACGGTCTGCTGTTGTGTACCCAGCAGCCGTCACGATACCAATCTTGATGTCGCGATGGAGGAGGTCCAGGAGACGAGGAACCAAGGGACTCGATGGCTCGAGACATTGGCCATCGTCATAGAGGGTGACATCTCCATCAAACGTGGCGAGTTGAAGAGATCCCGAAGTGACAGCCATGGTCTGGGCCGTGTTAAGGACGAGACGGACGTCATTGAAGGAGGGGGAGACGTAGCGGCGGGACGAGATGTACCGCTTGCGATCTTGGTGATTAAAGGCAGCCTCGAGCGGCAGGCGTGTGAAGAAGGGTCCGACCCCAGGAACGAGCATGGTAAGCTTTGAGGGTACTTTGTTTGGTTGCAAAGTGACTGTTGGTCATGTCAGTGGCCTGTGAGCATGATGCGATGCTTGCGTTCAACTCACTGTGATCGTCTATCATGAGCTCTACGTCACGCATAATCTCGGCATACCGACGATGAGCCTCCTCAGCTGTTCGGGCGAGGCTCGTACCATTGACATCAAGCACGCCGGTGGGCTGAGAATAGAGAACGAAGGGGACTGCCAAAAGGCCCTTGATCCATTCTACAGTCAGTCAGTCAGTCAGTCAGTCATGATTGGTCCTTGGTTCTAGCTTGGCAAGTAGAGCAAGCAGGGTTGGCGTGAGATGATCTGCCTATCCAAGACGGGTAACTACTGGCCCTGCGGAGTTTCGTACCTATGAACTGATCTCTCCTGTGCGTCTTGAGAGCATCTGGTCCGCAAGTCAGCTCGATGTATGATCTTGAGAGAAGATGATTGGGTTCAGATAGCTCCAGTGCTACTCACATTCTACTCTGTATCTGGTTGTCATGCTGGGCTTAGAACGGGGGGTCTCGCGAGCCCGTGAAGGAGTAGGAGAGGTGAAGAAAGGACCTTCTTTTCCCAGTCTCGGGCCAAGCAAGAAACAATAAAGCAACCCGATTCTCGTGGGTATGGTAAGAAGACAGGTTGGATGACTGGTTGTTGTTTCGGTTTACATTCATGTGTTCGTACTCGTGGTCCACCGCCGCTTGGTCTCACTTTCGGACCCCGCCGGTGACCGCCGAACGTTGATGGGCCCACACCTGGGGCCGGCTGGGTGCAGCTGCAGCTGAAACTGCGTCTGACTCGGTCATCTCTCGATAACTCGCCTTTTATCGTGAGACCACTCACCTCAGTTTTAGTCAGTTAGTCAGTCATTAGCTGGATTCCTGTGGCTTATCAATGATGGGTACTTGACCATAATCGCTCAGCATGGTGAGGCAAGTGGAATTTGAACTTTCTTTTGCTTTAATTCTTGCAATGGTGCTTGGGTTGGGGGGGAATAACTATCTGATCAACTCCTCTGTCTGCACTACACACAACACCACATCCAAAACCAAGGACTGATTGCACAGTCTCCCGGCATTGATGTTGACATCCGCAGCTAGAGCAGCCCATATGTCTGTCTTTCCTTCCTTCAGATACCTGACACTTGACCATCCTCAAACTCAACGACGTGCAACCAACCCCGCACTTGCCACGACGACGCTGTCCCAGCCCAACTGATCATCTCGCGTGAGCAGATGCAGTGTGTTCCCTACCCGTCCGTATGGGTCCACAAACCGCTCTCTGCGGCATGTTCTTTTGTCTTGGGTTGTATGACCTTAACTCGTCCACAATAGCTATGGCGCACACGACATTTTGCCCACCGTGCCCTTCCACAGCCGTGACTAGGAGCCTAGAGCTGTTGGAAGCATTCCCATGGCAGGTCACTGTTGCCATTCGGAGCAAATACAACGCCCTCCTTGCGATGAGCCGACCAGGTCATGTACTTCGATGAGCGCGGTGCCGTCTGGCTCGCTGTGTGCAAGAGCTGCTTTTTTCACTTTATACGCTGGGATGCTAAGCCGCGCCTCCGTTGGCCGTCGCAGCGACCTGCTGCTGCGCGATGAGCTGTGCTTGGGCATTCTCGCTCGCCTTCGCCATGATACCCTGCAGAGCTGCCTGATCTTCTGCCGAAAGATGAGACGCAAGCGATGCATAAAACTGGGGCTGCTCGGACTCGAGTTCTACCACGCTGTCAGTACGAAATTCTGGTCGTTGCTTGTGGGAGGTTGGTGCATACTCATCAGAGTGCCGCTGAAGAGCTGGTAGGGATCGAGCTTGTCGAGGGGCGATTCAAGCAGCACGCTGTCCTCACCAAGATCGTCCTCACTGTCGGCTTCCTCGAGGCCGCGACTAAACTTTTGCGCCTGTACACTTGGTCAACACGATTCAAGATCGGTCCACAGCGCGTTTGGACTTACCTCATCGTTGAGGAACTCGAGATACGCCGTGCTCTCATCACGAGCCTCGCCGGTCTCCTCGGCCTCAGGTCCCTCTTCGGCGTTCCAGTTGGCCTCATCGTCGCCCCAGTCATCGTCATCACCGTACTCGTAGTTGCCCTCGAGGTGGTAGTCATCCCTGAGAGCCTCTTCGCGGTCTAAGCCTTGTCAGCAAAATCGACTAAGGGGTCGGACGATCAACCCACTCTTCATGGCCGATGGTAGAGTCTTGAACAACTCGGTGATTCCCTGCAGCAGCCTTGGCCATCCGACAGAAACGCTCTGGGGAACCTGGTCGGGAGGCAGGCTGAGGAGGGCGGAGATGGCCACGATGCAGAGCTTCTTGTCGTGCACCCTGGAGAAGGTCGTCATGCTGCCGAACCACAAGCTAAAGAAGCGGTTCGTCCAGTCCTTGGCCTCGAGGAACTGCAGGGTCAGGATCGGGTTGTAGTGAATAGCGTTGATGACCATCTCCATGAGATGAATCTTGTACGCCTTGATCTTGACATCCGTAGCGGTGAGTACCGACATGGCGAATTCAATGAAGCGGAGAACGTAGTTGTCGATATGGCCGCGAAGGTTGAGCATGAGGGCTTCAGCCAACTTGCAGGCGCAAATGCGGTCCACCCCGCCGACCTTGGCGTCGGAAAACATGTCCGAGATCATGGAGAACAGGGCCTCTACGTATTCCTGCTTCTGCACAAGATGCGGAGCACCGTACTGGACAAAATTGTCGAGGGCAGGCAGCATGTCCTCGAGGTAGAGCTCGGCGCCCGCCTTAAAGGTCGCGTGAATGAGCTCAAAGGCCTGCCACATGGTCGGCGAGATGGACTTGGCAGCAAAGGTGCAGCTGTCGATGATCTCAAAGATCTCGTTATACAGGTCGTACAGCTTGTTCTCGAGGGTGACCTGGATCACGGGCATCAGGATGGCCTCGATGTGAAGCAGCACGTCGGGGGTGCTCTCCAGCGTTAAGATGAGGGTGCCAATGGTCTGCAGCACACCCAGGGCGGTGATGGACTTCTCATCGAGGTAGTCGCCAAAGTCGTCATCGCCGCCCTCGTTACGGTTCTTGTCGAGGACCTCACGAACTATCCTCAGATAAGTGTCCCTAAGCTGCTCGCTAAGAGCAACAGCAAACGGCGTAAGTTCGGTCGCGAAGACTTCGACAAAGTCCTCCATAACATTCGCAAGAGCGTCGATATCGGCCTCGTTGGCAAGCTTCAGCAGTTGCTGCATGATGGTGGGTATGCTCTGCTGCATGCTCGTGCGGATGATGTCGTGACGGATAAGGGGCTGCAAGGCCAGAGCGGCCGTGACTCGGACGGGCAGGTCAGGGTCGGCCATGCAATCGAGAATGTGACGGTAGATGGTAAGCAGGTTATTTTGGTCCTGGAAGTTGAGCTGCTCAAATTTCTCCACGGTATCGCAAGCGCGAGCGCGCAGGTAGCCCTGGGGGCTGGTGAAGTCGGGGAAGACGTAACGGACGAGGAAGTACTCAACCTGGTCGGCGATGGGACTCTTCTTGCCTAGGATGACGGGCGCCAACGTGCCGATCATCCGCAGAGCACCTTCCTTGGCGATGTGGTTCTTCTTGTCGTCGGAGGCCTGCTCGTACTCATTAACAACCGCGTTGACGAACTTGAGAATCTCGAATGTCTGCTTTCTGCGGTTCTTGGTCAGGCCGATGAGGAAGTTGGTGGCGGCAACATCGGGGGCCGAAGCCTCTTCGTAGAAATTGAGTTTCCTGTGGAGGTACTCGTCGGGTTCTTCCTGAAACTTTTCAACGTCCTCTTCAGACAGGCAAAGCACGGGGAAGACGAAATGGGTGACGAGGTTCTGCAGGTGAGGCTTCAGGTGATCCCACATCTCCTTGGGACGAACAGACTCGTCGAGGAAGACGAGTGTATAGGTCAGGCAAGGCCTGCTCAGCCAGGCCGTCTTTGCCACCCACTTCTCAATCTCTGCGAGGTAGTGCTTGAGGATCTCGGGGGCAATCGTGTTGGAGAACTCCTTGGCGAACTGCACTTGACCGTCGTCCTTGGAGCCCGCAACTGACTGAGTGTTGCCGTGTCTACGCGCGTCAACTTTCCGTGTGACCACGAAGCCTGTCGGCAGAGCGGCTTGCTTACCGGATAAACAGGCGGTTGAGGTTGAAGTAGGCCCATTTCTTGGCCTTCCACCAGTGATGCTTCTCGCGGTCGAAGGAGTCCTCCACCATGGCGCTAGCGGGGATGGTCTTGGAAACAGTGTTCAGGAAGACAGTGCACCAGGCAATGTTGTTTTGCTGCTGGCGCAGGAAGGACGATAGCTCAAGCTTCAGCTGCGGTTAGCCTGATACGCAAGAGGACCGAGAGAAGAGAACAGCAATGATAGCTTACCCAGGTCGCGTGCTTGTACGCCTTCAGGGCGAGGTGCAACATCTCGCCGGCCTCATCGCTCTCCTGGGTGACCAGTTCGTTGCAGATGGTCAGGAGACGGGGGAAGCTGAGCTCAATGATCTTATCAAAGTGAACACGGCTCTCATTGTCGGAGGATCGAAAGCGCCACGCGCGGCAGATGGCGAGCAGGCACTGAAGGCCGGCGAGGACGGAAGGAGCGTTGTTAGTGTTGAGCAGTTCGGTGGTGTAGTCCATGAAGTTGGGCCACTTGTCCGGGAAGTCGAAATGCAGGATCCTCTGCAGGACGGGTATGAGCTGCTGGCGCACACCTCCCTGCGAGGCAGCCATGATAGGCAGTAGCCGATCGCGGAAGCGTGCCTTTTCATCTTCGGGTATCAAAGCCTCGCTGGCATACTGGTCGGTTTTCGCCCATGATCGGTTGACTCGGTTCTTGACGTATATGACGGCTGGCAGGAGCAAGGGTATGTCAGATATCGATAGAGAAACAGAGCAGGCGGAGGGGCCCTAGGAATCGGAGCGGCACGATGTGCACGGGGTGTGGGCGAGTGATGGTGGTAGAACATACTGGATAGTCGCACACTGTTGTCCTGTTCGGCCTGAAGGATGTCGAGCGCAACATCCATAAAACCAGGCTGCTCCTCAATCTATGTCAAAGACACAAAGCGTCAGCGGACTCAGGATATGCCGTCACGTCATGTGTTCTTGTGACCGTGGCCTTGACCTTGACCGTAGCCGTTCACCGTAATCATGGGCCCGAAGGAGAAGGGGAAAGGGGGGGGGGGGGGGGGTTTGATGATGT
>NMXI01000030.1:125661-276612 GCA_002851675.1 Verticillium nubilum
GGGGGGGGGGGGGGGTCTCCAGAAGAGGATGGGATTGCGGTTGGGTGCGAGGTGGTCGTGCGCGATAGTGACAAAATTTTGGGCGGCGAGCAAAGCACGGGGTGCGGTGCGTCGAGGAAATGGCGGGGCATTCAGAGAATCCAGGGATCCCAGGGTTGAGGGTGGTAGTGGTAGGTACTTGCCCGCTGCTACAGCACCACGCTGTTTCCCATGTACCTTCCTGCCTGAACCTCTTGAGCAGGGCACAAGGAGACTGGCCAGGACCGCTGGGAATCTAAACTAAAAAAGGAGGTAGTGGGGGGGAGAGGGCCGGCAGGCGTGGGCTTCAGAAGGAAAGGCACCTGCAGCGATCCGTGTCAGCAGCTTGAATGACCCCACTATTCATTGGATTATCCGGCGGGCTTGAGTGCTCGAGTGGAGAATGTTGTTTATTACTTGTCTTTCTGCCATGTCCAGCCATTGACACTGTGGCTTCGCCAGTACGTTCATTTGTTTTTTTTGTTGGCCAGAATCATGCCGGTGATTAGAGTTTGGTGGTGGTACAGCAGGCCTTGACCGAGGTCTGCAGGGCAAAGATGGTCTGGCAGGCAGCGAGAAAACATTTGGTACCTCACGCCAACATCGGCAAGGCGCATCACAAGTGCCCTCGGGAAGTGTGGCGTTGCGTCAGCTATGCCTTCCAGTACCTGATGTCCTGGGCGATGCTTACATAAGGATACGTACCCTGCCATTCGCCAAGTCGCCTGTTTTCTATTCTCCGGACACTTCGCACCAGCCGATTTGAGCTGAAAGACTGATGAAGGAAACATGGACGTTGGTGATTGATGAATGTAGAAGACCCGGCATGTGGGCGGTGTGCGCCAGCTGCGCTCTACTCACCCCAGATCCCCTGCTCATTGCTACCTTCTCTCCGTCTGTCGAGACTCGCCAACAACATGGTCGTCTCTGGTGCGGGGTGCAAATAGCATGTCTCTCTCGATTTCGAACGTCACATGGCCAGAATCACCAACGAGAGGCCCTGATATGCCCGGAATCGATGAACCATTAATATCAGTTCACCTCACAGCTTGTCTGCCCATAACACCAGGGCACGGCAACGCGCGCAGTGGGGGGTCCCGTGCCGTCTTGAGACTGTGGTACCACACCAGGTACGGTTATTGCCCTCCCGCCACTATTTCCCCTCCTTCGTCATCCACACAACCGAAGTAGGAGACAAACTTCCCAGCGCCGCCAGCCAGGCTAACACATGATCTATCACCAACGTTGCCGATATGCCTACCGCATCACGCACGACAGCGGCAGAGAAGCGTTCTACGCATCTTCCGTATCAGGCCCCACGTGCGCCAAGGTGACCCGGCAATGAGCCCCTCCTTGAACGCTCGACCCTGACCGCCTGCCTCATCTGAGTACCAAGTACACCTCGAGTGCAGAACCATTGTTGGCGCCTCCGGGCCCCACGATCTCTTCACCGCCAAATCGGCGCTTCCACAGATAGGAATGCTTGTGTCTCAGCACAGGGGCGGTCTTGCGCCCTGTTGCCCACACTGCCCCATCAACCCTTGTTAAAAAATTTTTTTGACACAAGTTACTTAAAGTAGCAAACCTGCAGGTTTAACATCATCGTGTACGAACTGACTGCCACGCGACTGATGTGATGTTGTGTCTCTCATCGTGGAACCTGAGCTGTGACCAAGATGCCGTTCCTACCCGCCGCCCCTTCGCTTTTTGCAAGGCACTTTTACGCGTCAGAAGGACCGGGCTGCTTGAGCGCTTCTATTTGTTGATGTGGAAGGGTCTTGGCCTCCTGCATTGGCCCTTGTCCACTGCAGCCGAATCTGGGCCAACTTGCGCTTCGCATTTCTCAGAACTGTCAACCTGTGGGGAGTTGCTAGTTCGTTCTGTGCGACATTATGATATCTTACATCCTTCACCTTCTAATTGACAAATTGTCAGCACCCCGGAAAGGGCGTTCTCAGGAAGCCATGCGGTTACATGAAGTGCAATCATCACTAATCAATTACGAGTGGCGTGCAGATTGCGGGGATTGGACGATAGTTGGTCAATTCTCCGGACTCCAGCACAAACTGTCTGAAACACACAACTCCTCGAGCACCATATCTGACACTGACTGAGCACCCATGCAGCTCACCATAAACAACATACATCCAATGCCACCAGGTTTCGGGACAAGTCCAGGAGAGGGAGACAGTCAAATGCGTGAGGAGGCCTTTCTCGGTTGAAGTATCATCAGTCTGTGTACGGTAAACACGGTCGCATGGCACGAGTTAGAAGCTCAGCACGATGGAACGGGGGACGGGTGTCGCCTGGCACGACGGATATCGGTGGGGGTTTATGCCTGGTAGGTCGAGCTGCGTTGCGTCCCTCTTGCAATTCGGATCACAGCCCGGAGCACATGTATGTGATTTCAATCCGACTCCGTAAGTTTGCGCTTCCATGTTCCGTGGATCGTTGGCCAGCCTGAAAAGTAGCTTGAAAGGTCGGATACTCGGAATGACACGACCTTAGACGCCAAGCATTGAAAGACGTCGAGCCACAGGCACGGGAGACGAATGTGTCGAGGAGGTCAGGGTTGTGTCCATAACGGATGCGCAGACAGAAACTCCGATTCCTTGTCTTACTTAGTTCGTTCCCAATGAAGTGAACGCTCTGGCTCGAGCGACGCACTCTGCGGAAGGAAGCAGGGATGCGGTGGCTGACGCTGCCTTCAGCGGTCATCGAGTTGAGGAGAATGTTCGAGTTGGACCAATATTGCCTGTTCCCATAACGGTTCGTCAGGAGAAAGCATATATCAGCCAGACAAGCTTGACCTCTGGCTGGGAAGAATTGGAAGCGCAAGACCTCGAGGCATCCGGGCGAGTCGGTCCAAGCAGTGTCCATGGTAAACGCAGGCTAGCCCAGGATGAACTGATAATATGTCGCACAAGAGGTCTGTGGGATTAGACAACTGCATTTGTCAAATAACAGGAGAATATCGTGGTCCACGCGGCAAATCCAGAAAGAGAGGTGTTGAATGGTATGAAACGAGTCCTTTGTAAGGTTCACAAGTATATACAAGCTCCACGAAACTCACCTCGCTGTCCGGATGTCGGTCTCACCGTTCTATGGAAAAATGTAAAAATCGAAGTATCGTCCAGGTACGCCGGGAGGCCCA
This sequence comes from Verticillium nubilum, assembly GCA_002851675.1. Taxonomy (NCBI): domain Eukaryota; kingdom Fungi; phylum Ascomycota; class Sordariomycetes; order Glomerellales; family Plectosphaerellaceae; genus Verticillium; species Verticillium nubilum. The sequence goes on from NMXI01000030.1 coordinate 128,834, forward strand.
GTAAAATAGAACGAACGAGAATGAAACCCAGGCGAGAATCATGAGGTAACCGACATCACAAGCCCTCTTGGGGTAGGATTCCGGACAGCAAGGTGCTCCAATAAACAGAAATGTGTCGACCCGGTCCATATGAACAAGTCGTTCCTTTCCTTTTCCGGGCTCCCTGTCGTCCGAGTGATAAGGAAAACGTATGCGGCAAGCACGCCAGCTTGTTAGGCAATCATCCAGTCGAAGCAAATAGAAAGTCGTAGGCCCCATCCATATATGCAAGTCGTCAAAACGTCCATGTGTATGCCAGCTTGAGTCCATTCTTGGCGAACATCTCCGGGCATGAGTGAAAAGTAAACGTTAAAGGATCCATCCATTACCGGGGGTCCGAGAGGTCTGGGTAGGAAGAGTACCCGGAGGGCATGAGGACCAATCCCTCAGTAGCGGACGGTGCAAACTTGCAGCAACTCCCAGAAGGTGACGGATGTAACACCTGAAATCCTGGCTTCTATCCGGAAAGAAATAAATGATCATGGAGCCGACGCCGTGGCAATGGAACCAAGTCCCTGGTCATTAGGGGTCTCAAAGTCAACAACAGGCAGGCCTATGAGAAGGAGATCTCATAGGACCAGAGCGACCGGTGTGAAATTCTTTGGTACGAGGTTATCGGCGAGAAGCTCGGTGCCTGTCGGTAGAGTCCCTATCGCCGCGACGCGTACTGCTGGGCATTTGAGTACTGGAAGACGAAGGAGCAGCGGTGCGTGGGGTAGGGTTGGGAGCATACTGTTGTCCTTGGGTCGAGCTGAAGGCCTGGGATCCACCTGCAGGGGAAGCTACATAATCAGATGGTTTTCGGGTAGAGGTGGGGGGGTTCGGTGAAGACGCACCGCGGCCATAGATCGAATCTGGAGCTTGTGCCTGAGAAGACCCGTAGGTTGCGGATGGCTGCTGCTGGGAGTAGTAAACTGGGGTGTTTCCGTAGCCGGCACTGGCAGGGGGTTGCTGTCCGTAAGCCTGTCCGGGACCAGGCGCGGCAGAGGGGGGGATCCGCTGAGCCGCTTGAGAGCCACCATACGGGTCATTGTACTGCTGGCGCATTGCCGAGTTGACAGAATTAACACTGACGTTGGTGTATGGAATATCCGGTGGTCCGTAAGGAGCACTCTGTGATGCAGGATACCTGGGATCCGTCTGGGGAGAGTACGTAGCATTCTGAGGGTACTGGTAGCCACCAGTCGAGCCATAGCTGGATTGCACAGAGGTGTGCGGAGGGCCACCGCCCTGCGACGGGTAGGAACCCGAATTTCCTGAGTATCCTGGAGCTTGGGAGCCTGGGTATCTGGGAGAATCATAGGGGTCACGTCCGTCTGAGTATCCTCCAGCGGTTTCGGTTGAGGGGCCGAAATGCTGACGGGCATTGTGGGTGGCCGAGTCACGGTACCCTAGGACCGGGGAGTTAGAATGTCTTGAAGGTAGGCCCTTCGCACTCTTTGAGGCCAAGGTACCTGTTGTGCTGGGGGCATTGCGGGAAGCCTGCTGTCTCCGCTCTGCCTCCCACCGAGCTGAGTCGGCCTTCAAATCATCAATCATAGCCTGCGTTGGGTTAGTCACAGTAATCCGCTTTGAATCTCGTCGGGCAAAGACGCGACAACTCACTGTCGTCAGATTCCGGTAGGCTGTGATGTAGTAGCCTTGGACGGCCTGGCCTGTCTGGGGGTTCTGTGAACATGTTCGTCAGCACAATGCTGGATGCATCGAGGTCAAGCAAGTCGTGCGCGAATTGGTGACGACAACGTGTACCAAGACAGCCATCTCGAACGGCGTACCTCGTAGTGACCCGGTCGAACCAGCGCATCGTTGCCAAGATATCGGCAGATGTCGGCGGTGATGACCTCTCTGTCAATACCATCCCTGGGAACAAAGTATTCGTTGGAGCGGCTGCTGGCGGTGGAAGCACCAACAGCACCTGACTGCGGCGCGCCGCCTCGTGGTTGCCTCGACGCCATTTGGCTGATGATGTGACTGTGCTGAGAATGAGGAGAGAAAGAAGGGGACGCGACAATTTCGGGATCGAAGCGGGTGATCCTTCGATATGGCAGTGTAAGGGGAGACGGTGTCCTTGAGCGACGTTGTCAGTTGTGGTGTGACGGATAGAGAGAAAGAGGGATGCAGAGGTTCAGAGCAGACTGCGTTCGGGCGGGAGGGGGAAGTGGGTGGTGGGTGAAGAAAAGGGCAGCAATGGTGCTGGCAGGCAGGAAGACCATGTGGGTCGGCCTGAGGGCCAGCGGCAAGTCAACTGTGACCGGCGGCCAGTGGGCAGCGGCCAAAACTGGAGACAGGAAGCACTGACCCAACATCAGCGAGCGAACCAGGCAGGGCAGGGCAAGCAGGCAGACAGGTAGGGCAGGGATGACAGGGATGGGGAAGGCGGCTTGGGCCTTGGTTTCCCAATGACCATGAATGACTGGCCGAATTCTCAGGAGGCACACTCCAGTAACCCCGGAGCGGAGGGAAGGAGGTCAGGACGCGCTGGCAGCACGTCGTTGGCTGGCTAATCCGTGCTCCTGTCTTTGCTTCTGCTGCTGCTGCTGCTGCTCATGCATTTGCAGTGCCTTAGCTGAAGCAGCAATGGTGCCAGGCAGTTACTATGTACCTAGGTGGCGTGCTTGCCTCCTTGTACAGAAAAGCAGTGGGTGTCGTCCTCTCCGCCACTTGATCTTGTGCTCTCATGTTTTTATCCAACTTGCACCACGCCTAGCGTAGGAGGTCGGTCGTCCTGGAACTTCCTTGCTTCCCAAGGAGGGCTCCTATTCACGAGGCTGGTTTGGGTCGGCCACCATCTTATCTCAAGCTGACAGAAACGGTGCCGTTTGGGATCGCCCTTGGCTGTGACAGGCTCTCTCCCTGCTGGCTCCCGTCCGTTCAGCCCAACCGGAGGAAGCTTGGGAGCCTGACGGGCTTGACAACCTGACGGTCTCGCAAAAGGAAAACCGGCGGCCGCGATGACATTTCGCATGACAACTTGATGTGACGTATTAGACGGCCCAACCACTTGCTTGCTGCTGGTCAGGTCACGTAGCTTTCGCCGCCCTCACTTGTTCACTGTCCACGGGGACTCGTACCAGATCCCAGGCAACCCAAAGCCACCAGGGAACAACCTTCCAGAACCGCGTTATGACTCGGCTGTCTCGACCAAGTGAAAAGCGAACGAGGAAGAACGAGAATTTTCAACCCGCCCCAACACGTGCAGGCTGACGTACAGCTTGATTGAGGTTTTGTCATTCCGATGTCCAATTCCCTCATGAAAGGATCCGTGGTGCAACTCTTATTATAGCGCAGATGACATTGCTGTGATGGCCTTCCGACTTGCGAAATCATTTCATTGCCCGAACATGACCGACTAATAACCTCCGTGGCGCGCTTCTCGCGACGAAACTTTTCTGCCAAGCCTCCAGACAGAGCGTCTGGACCACTGGAGTCACCGTGGCATTTGCTACCTGACGGTCATGGGCCATCCTGGCTTCCTTCCTCGCCTCATCCACCCCCTTCCCGACTCAGTTCGCGACTTTACGTCTGTCTCCATATCCTCGTCGGCTTCTCCACCGACAGAGGGGCAGCTCCGCCGACGCATCCGTGTGTCTTGATCATCGGACCATGAGGGTGAAGTCTGAGGAGTCTTTTCAATGATGGCGACGTGGTGCAATGCGGTGCGGTGAAGCAGTGCGAATCGCATTGCTATTGCCATGAAAGTACCCTGCGCACGTGCAGTGCAGTAGCTCGGGGATGCTTGATCGGCTGCCGCTGACCGACATGCCAGCTCGACGGCCAAGCAATGCATCTATTGAACGACTTCAGGCCGGTCCCGCCTTGTGGGTGAGGTGGCTGGCACACACCCTCTGTTGTCGTTGGGTAGCAATGCCTTGCCTGGATTGTGGCCCAACCCACCTCTCTCTCTCACCTGCACCTGGAGGAGCCCAAATTTGTCCAATCACCAATCGTTTCACAGACACACGGTGATAGGACAACCAATATGCTCAGATATGTCCAAAGAACTCATTCTCATGTATCGTCATCAAGACGCAGTGGGCTCGCATCGGACTGAATAAGCCCCCCTTTCGAAAGGAACAACCAAGGGGGAATATGTCGTTGCGTGCAAGGACACGATAAGGGGTAGGCTCACCAATTGCCCATGGGCATGTACTCAGCGCCTCGGCTGCTTCAATCCTGCCCCTTTGGGATGCCGAGCTGCCAGACAAAACACAACCCCCCAATGCTTCATCACACAAAGCTAGGTAGCCAGAACATGGCCTAGCCCTAGACTGCCACTACTGTCAACCCAACCACACGTGAGCTGCCGCGCCGAACAGATCTAATACGCTCGGAAAGCAGCATAACTGTGCTAAACCCGAGTGCGCCCTTCAAGACTAAACAACAGTCTAGCATGCTCCTGGGAGGCATTCATCATCCCACCTCATCCCACCTACACGAAGATGAGAAGGCCTGCCGTTCGGGGCCTAGGATCGCCAGTAGTCCGAGGGTGGCCAGCGCAGGGTAGCTTGTCGATGTCAAGCAAGCAGCCTGTTCTGAACCCGGCCAGTCGCTGAAATCGACCAGGTGATGAGACCCGTACGTCTGCGTCAGGCCACGGTGCATGCCCAACGCTGCCCACCGGTTTGGCATCACTATTCTGGCCTGTTGGACCCAGCGAGGTGGGTCCCAATATAGCAGAAGTGCAGTCTTGGGGCTGCTTTGTATCGCGACGCGCACCGTCGTGTTGTCTAGTCGGCAAGCACTCGAACCGCTTAGTTCAAGCCCCCATGGGTGCCGTTCGCGGATCTCCAGGGGTCGCGAGATCATTCCAGGCTGGCTGTGGCAGATGGAGTGGTAGGACGGCTGGCGCCCCTCCACACCCCTGACACCCTCTGCTTCAAATATCGGCATGCGTGACCGCAGGCTAGCCAAACTTCAACTTACTTTGGCCCTGTTCGAGCTTGCCGCCTCGGCCGCCTCGTTTGGCGGAAGGGGCCGCTTTGCGAGGGCCGGCGACATGAGGGGCCGACGACGGTCGGTGGGCGAATGTGGATTTGCCACGTTCTTCGTCGTGAAGGTCTTTGGCAATATGCCAGTCCTGGTGGCTTCGGATGTCTTCGCGATTACGAAAGTTTGCGTTACACCTTGAACAGACATAGGCTGACGGAGCCGGGAAACATGTGTTGTTGGCTGCGTTGGCCTCTGTCTCTCCTTCGCGCGGGGTCACCGCGCCTATTGCGGTCCTATTAGCCACGGCTGTATCGAGAGCGGCCACGTCTTCGTCTTTGGATGCGTTTCTTATCAGAAATTTGTGTATGCCGCCATCATCTGCCAGGCGACGTTTCTTTGCCGACGGCCCTTCCTGTGGGTTTGTATGAGTCGAGCTGTTTCCCGATTGTCTCAAGGCTTGAGCTTCAGCCCCTTTCACCAAGAAGGCACCAATTCCCATGTTTCCGGTAACGCCATCCTCGAAGCCACCGACACTTAAGCTGAGGTTCTCGCAAGGCCAGACTCGTCCCTCCGCCACAATCTGCTGCAAGAGGCTTCTCGCAAGATCCAACAGGCCTTGCTCATCGACAGGCTTGCCCTGTGGTATGGGACCCTGTCGTGACTTCATCTGACCGCCGTGTCTGTGATGCAGATTTATCGTCTTCGGTCTTCGTCTGTTTTCGAGCACACCCTCCTCGACCAATCGGGAGAAGATGTCAGCGACAAATATTCGCAGCCACCGATTAGCCTGGTCCGGGGTGTGGATGGAAGGACGGAACGACTTTGCTGACAGCATCGACTTGATCTGCGTTCGAGAGTTGACCTCACTCTGGTCAATGCCACGAATCGTGTTGTACACCCATATACCCGTCTCGTCCCCCAGTTTCGCCTTAATGAGGTCCAGTGGAGTCAACAAGAGGTCCTTGACGTTGTCGGTGCTGAATGTATTGACAATGGTATCGCCAAGTTTGCCACCAAGGTTGCGAATCTTGGTGAACTTGAAGTCGGACAGAAAGTGCTGGATGGCTCGGTTGCGTATCACGGTCTGCTGATTAGGCTTCTTGTGGGCCGAGCCCAACTTGCTGAGCATCTTGTTATTTGCTACGCCAGCAGAACAGGTGTAATGTAGGACTTCGTAGATGCGTGCGCGCACGTCCCGAATGATCTCCGACCCGATGAGGACCGCCACGTCGTCCCAGTCTGGGTCCTGGCTTTCGGCGTCCTCGTCGAGGTCGACCAAGGCGTCCGCTTGCCAGTCCAATGCGACTACCGGCGGCCGGGGTAGCCTTTCGGTTAGATCGTCATACGGCGGCGGGTTTCTCAGCTCAGGAAAGCGCTCGAGCAGAATCGAGTGGACGTGAGCCGATAGATCACAGAATACCTCATCAATGCTCGCCTTCTCCACCTTCTGAAGGTTAGACGGCAGCGTTTCTTTGATGAGCGCCAAGATCTTCCTTGACTGCAGACGATAAGGGTCAAGAGACACTTTGTCGCTCGTTATATTGGCGGCAGCATCATCGCGGTAAGCCCACTTGTCGTCACCCTCGCGCCATGTGGCCACGTGCTGGGCAATCAGGTCCGGACACAGCTTCTTCGCCTCTGTGAGCGTGCAGTGCCTTCCAATGCCGAAGCTACGTGCGGGATAATTGATGGCGATAAGTCCTTGCCTGGCCATGTCAGTTTTTAACACACAAAAATAGCGAGGAATAAAATGTCATGCGGAGTCTTACCACTGCTGCACTGCCAGAGGCTGGTCGTCCGGCGTGTTCAGGCGCACCATCTCACACTGGGCGTAGAATGCGTCCAGGTCAATATGCGCGATGACCCGCAACGGGCTAGAGACGGCGTACGAAGTGAGAAGTGAGAGCTGTCGATGAGTAAAATGGGATTTCAGGCTCCTCGTGCCCATGATTGGCGACGACTCGCGAAACTGTGGCGAGGAGGCCATGGTTGCATGGACGGGCCAGGGCCGGCACAGCCGTGTAAGACGAGTGACTTGAACAAGACTCCTCCAGGTGAAGTGGACTGATGCGGTGGAAGTTGAGACGCGAACGCGACCGTCGTGTCGCCTGGTGGTTGGTTTACATAAGCGCACTCCAGGGGGGCCAACGGCGTCATGACTTCCCAACAGAAAAACAATCGGTGATGAGTCGTATTTTGCCGATGCTGAATATACATACACTTCATCCAAATGGCATTGTCATTGGATGAGAACGAATATACATTAACAATAACCATTAAGAATTATCAATCAGTGCAACCTGGGGATGCTGCCAAAAAACGACGTCCCCAGCCCTTGTTTGCGACATCGTGTGTTCCCTATCTATGCATGCAAGCCGTGTCCCATGCATACAATCCTAACGCCGTGCCATGTCGTTCGTATGGGTATCTTGGTATTTTCAACTTCCTCGCCGTCCTCTTCTTCCCACCTCGTGCATCTCTGTGCGACTGCGTTCTTCGTCCGCGAAGATGGGGACCCCGTTCCTCTTCGCCAGCTCATGTAGCACGCGGCCCATGGGATATTCACTTTCCATGTTCTCATGGAGCGCACAAGGTGATCTCCGAATAGGAAGCAGCCAGTCGATAATATTGTCGCCCATTACTTGCTTCCAGTTCTCCCTCCACCCGAGGTCCCAGGGATTCTCGTCGGGTTCCGTGCGCAGAACGGCGAATGTTCGTGTTGCAGCGAGGTCTCTCGCTGAGAGCTGCTGATTGTCTGAAGACGAACCAGACAAGTCCGGCAAGTCCATGTCCTCGCTGCGTTGGCTGTTTGGCGTCTTTTGGGGCTTCGGCAGAGGATATGTGATGGTGGTAAAGTGTTGGTTGGATGGAGTCCCCTGGGGCACGCGAACGGCCACCTGATATACCCATGCCTTCTTAAGCATGTCGATGTTGGTAACGTTGAGGAAAATGTAGTGCCACGATGTCATTGTCATCGTGAAGGTAAAGATGCCGAAAAAGGCGGAGAGGGCGATGGCTGCTACGACCTGTCCGTCGAGAGATTGGCCTTGCTGGCGCTGTTTGGCCAGACAATATGCCGCTGTCGCGAGCACGACAGCGCACATCATCGAACAGTAGAAGGTGAACTGAGAAAAGTATTTGAATGCTGGCCGATGTTAGTTGAGTCAATGCAAGAGACAGGAAATGAACAGAGCGACCTACAAGTCTCGGAGACCATGCCTCCCACCCACGGGCAGTAGTGGTCCATCTTCAGTACGCACCGACCGATCTCGCTGGAGTGATGCGCACGGTCTGGCTTCCAGTTGCGGCATTCCGAACACCACTTGGGCCGACCGTCGTTCTCACAGATGAAGGCGTTCTTGGTGTAAAACTTCTCGAGTCCCGGACTGTCGGGGTCTTGATCGGGGCCTGCCTCGTAGGGTTGTGACTCGAGATCATCTGCTCCCCGCCCTGGTAATCTACTCCTCTTTGTCTTTGTCTTGCGTGTTTCGTTTTGTGCTCTCTGGCCCTCCGGACCAAGAGGAACGAGTCCAGTATCGGTGTTGATGACCCATATTGTCCGGATGTATGTTGCTAATGATAGCGAAAAGAACAGGAAGTACAGAATCAAAACGGCAACAACAATGCCAGATTCTCCTCTCTCTCGGGAAATGTAGTCGACTGTAAAGGTCTGTTAGCGCGCATTTGGAACGGTCTTGCTCTGAGAGACTGACTACAGAGATGCGACACGACAATGTACGTCGCGTAACCAATGACACCGGCAAGGATCGTCGGAATGATCCGGCTTGTCCATCGAGCAATGGCTTTGTGACTTTCCTGCGATTCCGACATCGTTGCAGGAAGCGCATCTCGCGGGCGCGCGCCGTGGCTATTGATAGGGCGCGGGAGATGATGCGGATTTTCGCCAGCTAAGGTACGGTAATTGCAATCAAGCCCAGTATCGCGACATGGCATTTGGTGGACCGAACTTGGAAGTGTTGCGAAGTCGCGGTCGGGGAGAGGGCGTCGGGGAGAGGGCTGGATTCGAGAGTTGGAAAGATGGTCGAAGATGTTTGTGTCGTTCCCAAACAACAAACGGTAATTACAAGCGGGCACTCGGTCGCACCGCTGACGCGGACTGGTGGGTTGATGAAGTCTGGGCGACAAACATCATCAAGCCGTGGCCGTGCAACTTGGGGTCGTTGATGACTAAGGTAAGGTAAGGTAAGGTATGGTCAGGCTTGAGCGCAGTCACTGGCCAGGGCTGGCACATCATGACCACCAACCCCAGCTTCAAGCCTGCCTCCAGCTCACGGATCGTTTTTCACGTAGAGCACCTGAATAAACAACGCAGCTGCCAGCAAGATGGCTTGAGTGCAATTGATTATGGTCAGTCAGTCGTCTTTCACGACACGGCAGATAGCAGCCCAGTTCAAGTCACACATTTGTTCTCGGTACCCTGGTGGCGGCAGTCGTCGAAGCCTCTGGGCAAGAGTGCAAGCTCTTCCCCGTTAGAGCAGAGCCGGGGCGATCATCGTGACCGAGTCTCTCCGAGGCACTCACTCACTTGCCATCACTTGGCTCCACGATGCCTCATGTCTGGCAAAGGGCGAGGGTCGATTTTACACAGCCCAGTTCATTGACGTCATCTCACTCACGAGACTGTTTGCTCGACTGCGGGGAGCGAGGCTGCTTGCCGTGAACGACGCGATCTCGGCTAGTTCCTTGGCTCTGCGATTTGAGATGGTTTGAGGCCATCAACGACAGCTTCTCAGATGTGAGGTTGCCAAATCAGAAAAACGTCGCAGGGTACGGTGGTCACCTAACGGCGGGGCAAGGCTGGCTTGCGGCTCTGCCGGGCAGCGGCAGCCAAGCCTAAGGTACCTTAAGGTACTCATGGTAACACAAAGCAGACGGTCAAATACGCCCTCGGTGTGGCCGAGGCTTCAGGGTCTCGAAAGTTCACGCATGAGTAGAAGCGGTGAGTCTCTCCGCAAGGTGCTGGGTGCGATGCGGTGCTGACAACCTATCAATCAGTTCTGCACGTTACCCCTAATTCGCACTCAGGTCCATTTTTTGAGCCGCATCCGCTGCACATCAGACCACGAAGGCTTCAAGTAAGAGGGCTTGGACTTGGTTTCCGCCCTGGGCCAGTAGCTTTTGGGCGACCTCGCTGCATGAGACAATGCGAACTGTCCTGTCCAGCATCGCAGGAACTCTGCCTCTCACATCGCCTCGCATTTTCTCAGGCGAGGCATCATGTGAGGTTCTCGTTATGCCTGATGCCGAGCAAGCTGCGCACTGGAGGCTATGTTGAGGCCGATATTCCCTCATCCGCCGTCTGCGATTTAACACAGCAGGGCGGCATCAATCAACCTTCTCACCGTGGTAGCACGATGCTTGGTCGATATCGAACAACATCTCGGAGGCTGACAGTTCTCAGTTGCACTGCTACGGACGTCGGGCACGCCACCGGCGGCAGAGAACCAATAGATCTTGGATGGTGCTGAAGGCAAATACTTTCGCCTTCAGAGCTGCACACCGACTTCAGACATTAGCCCTGAGAGTTGCCCTGTCCAGAGTGGTAGTGTACTGGTATTGTGACGCAATCGGTATGGATTGAGGGCTTCCAAGTAAGCGTGTTGCCAATCCATCTTCGGGGCTTACAATGCGAATGCCGTTGATGGCATCGCGAATTTCATGGGCGGAAAAGACGTATGGCTTCGATTCTTCAATACTTAATAAGTTCTATCTCCTTCCCATATGCCCTCCCGAATCATCACATCCGCAACCTTCATAGACCTCCACTACAAAAGCTTCTGCTTGACTCCCAGACCAGCATCATTCAAGCATAGCCAAAGACCGCCTTAACGTGCACTATTCATCATGGACCACCGTTGGAACTGCGTATGTCCAGACCAAGCGAAGAAGACGACGACCATTTCAACTAATGGACTTCTCACAGGGCAACTGCGATAGCGGCAGGAACCTGAGCTGGACTTACGACATTGCCTGCCCGTTTTGTGGCGGCCGTAGGGCTTGAGGCCTAAGGTGTCCTCCTCCTCAGGTAGCAGAGGTGAAGGTGCAATCTTTGTTATCGACTCTACAGGTGAGCTTCAGAGTGACCGGCCCCGCCGACATTGACTGATGATATTCAGATACACGTCGCTGCCAGCTCCTGAACGGGACATGAAAGCTACCAACCAACGTCAACATGGGTATTGTGAGCTTCCCGAGCTTAACCCTTCCGCATGAGAGTCGCGTGCCCCAACACCATGCGGAAGACTACCAGGCACAGGCTCGAGTCGCCCACAACACGCCCTACAGTTTCGTTTGTTTCCTTTGTCGTCTCTTCAGCTTGGTAAGAAGGATCAGTGCGGGTAGACGGCGTTCAAACAGAAGACACGGGCCACGCCACGGCTTCCTCCAGCCGGTTTCCCCATCATGGCATGGTCCAGATCGTTGGTTATCTGAGTGTGATCAGGATTTCCTTGGCTCTCTTTTGCTGTACTTTGCTTTAGAATTGGAAAACACAGTCTTTGCGATTTCCCTGCAAGCTCCATTGCCATGCCACGTTCCAAAACTGGGAGGCGGCCTCCATGCTCACCGAGACCCACTGGCATCCTTACCCGTGACCTGGATAGGCAAACATGGCTTGGCTTGGGTTTGGTGCCTCGTTTCGCCAGAAGACTCAATGCTGTCGGTGAGGAAGCCGCCTTCTAGGCCACCGCGTTTCACTGCCATGACGCGAGCTTTCGAGAAAACCATGCCATCTCATTGACGTTGCCCAAGGTTGATGAATATCGCCCGCCAATGACCTACCTGGTTTGAAAGATTTCGGCGCTCTCGCCGTCTCCCCTCATTGATGGAGAGCGTCATATTCACCATCTTCTTCCCCAGTATTTTCCGTGCTGCGACTGATGTAAGCAACCCGAAGTGGAGACTGGCTCAAGGCACCTGCATGCTACCAAAGGCACCCTTTTTATTGAGGAAGGTTTCGAGACTTGGAGAACTTGAATCTTCAACTGAAAAAGGATGTCGCGTTGATTGATTTTTTTCTTCTGCATCTCAGTCGTGGCCATTGGTTTCAGTAGTGTCAAGCTTGGAAGCATCCAGGTGACAGTCATCCGGAAATGAGTTAGGCAGCTGATGTAAGATTATCATGTAGGTATGTGTAATGGCAAATGTCCTTGTCGGTAATTATGGGTGGGGTATCTGTCAAATACGGATAGCAGGCCAATGACGCGGGATCGGAAAGATCGCCGACTTTTGTTTCAACCTATTCGATTGGTCAACCCTCGGAACTCGAAGATTGATTGGTCGATCCGCGGAACCGGAGAAAGTGCCGAAATTTTCTCCATTTTGATTGGACAGTCGATTCTCGACCCGGGGAGCCGGCTTGTGCCCCGGGTATGGTTTATTGGTTGCCCCATCTCAGCCGCAGCAACTCGCGGGGCATCGGTCGTTTGGCCGATGATCTGTGGTGACCGTCGCCGGTACTACTGTCAAACCTGAGACCCATTAGCAGGCTAAAGTCCATCCTGACCAGACAATACCATGTCAAATACGAAATTCCCATAGTTGCGTGACATTCCCATGTTTGACAAACAGTCCAACAGCCTGTCACCACCCAACGGTACCATTCAAGAAAACGGTCACAAATGGGCTTCCGCACCAGAAGCCGAACAAGTTGTCCGGTCAGGCTAGCATCCTCCTCATCCGAAGCACCTGCTCACACGCCGGTCCCGCATCTTGCGAGTACCCAAGTCCAATCAAACCAGCACGTTACTCACTCCTCCCTCCCTGTAGAGCCCGTCGCTTCTCGCAAGTCACAGCTCAGCCACCCCGTCAGACGATCCTAGGCCAGTGAACCCTGACATGGCCCTCCAGTTCGAACTCGCCCTTGATTAGGTACACAGCCTTACCCGTCTTCTTCACCACCACATATAAATACCCCGCAGAGCCGCGAAAGTGCACCAGGCACAGCCACCCACGCGCATCGTCCAACATGCAACACATTGAAGTACCCCACGCAGGCATGCCAGCCCAGACAGCGGCGGTGAGTTGACACAAACTCGTTGTAACATATGCCATCCAACTTCCCACTTCCGTTTATATGTCGAGCCGGGCGAAGAGGGCGATGTAGGGCGGAGGAGGGAAAGCAAGCCTCGCAAAGACGAGCTACGTGACTCATGATCACTCATGGAGCCAAGCAGGACACCGACAACCGGACCCAACACCGGGAATGAAAAGAACGAGTACGTCCAAGGTGTCCACTGGAATAGCAGCGATTGCGCAGGTCACATCGAGCGCGCATGCACTCTGAACCACATGACTGACCATCTAGCCCATCTGATTCATGCACCGCAGAAGGCCGCGTTCATTTGTCTTGAGGCAAAACCCCGACGACACTGGATGAGAAGACAAAATAGATATCGGACCTAGTCAAACTGCCGCGGGCCGCTTATTGATGACTCCGGGCCGTAAATGTACAATCGATATTACTCCAAGCGCCTCCTATGACCAAACGCTAGGCAAAGAAGGCCAGACGCCAAAGCAAGCATATGATCCTTAAGTCCGCTGTTTCCGTTCCCGCCGCCTCTTCATCTGTGCTTTCTCTTCCGCTACTGTCGACGTTTGTAAGGCAGTCTTTCTTAAGCCACCAAGGGAGGCACAATAGCTGTAATGCTGCCAGTCTGTGGGCTCACCAAACGAATCCTTGAATCGACGCGCGGCAGCTCGAGTGCCTTGCGAGGTGACTTGACCGCGCTCTTGCGGCTCTTCGGCGTGGCCGGGCCCTTGGTATTCTTCGGGGTTCCTTTGCCGCCAGCGTTCGTCTTCTTGATGTCAGCCCCGGCTGCGACGATAGTCATGCTTGGAGATATCGTTGTTTGCAGAAAAGAGTCGCGCTTCTTCGTCGCCTTGATGACCCGGCCTGAGCTGGACGTGCGGACTGTTGTCACCTTAGACGAGGTCGTCTTCTTCGCCACAGGGGTTGTCTTCGCGTTCACGGTAATCGTAGAGACACTCTTCTTCACCGTGGCTGCACTCTTAGCTGCCGCCTTGGCAACCTTGATGCCAGCGTAAGAGATGCTGCGCTTTGCGCTCGTCTTCGTCCCCGAGGGAGATTTGATCTTTCGCTTTTTCGCCGACATATTGGGTGCATCGTCTCCTGCAAGCTCCTCGAGCTTGCGCTTGCCGAGCTTGACAACACTCTTGGCGGTTTCCTTGAGGTTCGCTTTAGTAGACTTAGTCTTCGTGGGGCTCTTTGTTGTTTTTGTCGCAGCCTTGAGGCTTGCTTTGCCATCGGTCTTCGCACCCTTGGACTTCTTCCTCTTGACGCCGGCTTTGCCGTCAGCCTTCTCCGGCTTTGCCGGCTTGGGACCCTTAGGCTTTGGGCCCAAGACGCCGCGACACTCTGCCTCGCCACACAAACACGTTTGAACGTTCTTAGCGCTGAAAGGGTCGAAGTTGTAGTCGTAGGTCAGTTCGTCACCACTCATGATTGGTCCGTCTCCAGCGAACAGCGCCATTCTCGGCTGTCCGCCCACGATCCACTTGATCATTCTGCAGTTGGGCTTGCAAGAGTGGTTGACGAAACGAGCGATACTGCCAGTCGTAGCGTCGATGATCATGTTCTGGTCGAAGCTCATCAGATAGTAGCACTGCATATTGGGTCAGCTCTTGAGGCCTTACGGAGCGCCTGTCAGCACGACTTACATCATTGTTCTTGTACTTGGTGTTCATCCGGTTCTCACACTCCTCTTCGGTGATGATCTCGCCCGTGTACTCCATGATAATCTGGTTGGGCTCGAAGCATCGGTTAGAGCGAATACCATGGCCGCGGTCCGATGTCTTGATGACCTCGACGCCTGTGCGGTACTTGCCGCCAGCAACCTTCCTGTCATGTAGATCAGCGAAGGCGCGGTTTGTGCAAAAAGCCTTGCCAATGTTGCAATTAGTCTCGTCGCATTCGTACAACATGATACGGTTCTGACAGTCCTCGTCACAGCCGTCTTCCGGCTTGCAAACGCATTTCGACTCATCACCAGAGGAGTGCTGGTTCTTCTTCCAGTACAGGCTAGATTCACCAACAAAGCGGTCTAGAAAACGTGTCAGTATTGTGTGCTGCAGAACAGAAGCAGACGTGGCATACTCTTAGAGATCTTAGTCCAGTGCTCGGGCTTGGGCTGGCCCGGGGGTAGCGGGTTGCAAACATCAAAGGGTAGCTTGAAGTCTCGACCATCGATCAATGTCCTCAGTCCGTTGAACATGGGCAAAGGCAGTGCCTTGTTGACGCGACCGGCCGCAGCCAACTCGGGAATCTGCGCAAGCTTCTTCTTCTCCGCGAGGGTCAGACCGTTGGACAGGTTGAGAGGCGTGTCCTGCCCAGCGTAGAGACCCTTAGCCAGCCAGCGCTTGACACGGCGCCCTTTGCGTGTTTGAAGTTCGGGTGTCTTCTCCCTCTTTTCGCCGTCCTTCTTCGTCTCCTCTGACTTTTTCTCTGCTTCAGAGGCTTCCTTGGTCTTCGTCTTCTTGCGGGCAGGGCCATTAGCAAGCTCTTCCGGTGTGACTAGCTTGCCCTTGGCCCAAACGGTATGAAGAACAGGTTTCGTCTCAACCCCAGCGAACTCATTCGTGTCCCTCAGACGGAGGAGCTCCCGGGAGACCTTGCCGATGCTCTGCTCAAAAGCCTTGCGCCCACGTTTGCCGAGAGAGCTGGCCTTGGCGTCCGTCTTTGCAGGGGCATCGCGCGCTGAAGCTCGTGTTGTGCGAGGGGTCCCGAGCTTCTGCTTGGGCGCCTTGCCAGGGGTCTGAAGACCTTGCATAGACCATTGCAGGTCCAGCGCGTCAATTCCGTCGCGGACCAGATCGTCGGAAGTGCGCGGGCGGTCGGAGCTCTGGGGGATACCAGTGATGACGCCTCCGATAGTCGCTCGTTTCCTGCGACCATTGCCCTTGGCGGCGGTGCCGCTCAATTGAGAGAGATTATAGACAGGATTGCTGATGCGTGCCCGCCGGGCGCGTCCAGGCGCGGGTGGGTCTTGAGATGTGGCAGGGCGCTCGGTCACGGGCTCGCTAGCGACGACTACGGTATCTTGAATCTCTGGCGCGGGTGTGGTCTCGACCTTGATACCCTCGGAGGCTATAGAAACATTGTCGGAGAAGTTGGTGGGTGGTGTTGAGCTGAGGGACGCGACATGGGAGTCGGATTCGAGATCGTGGGCCACGGCGCCGAGGCTGCTCTGGCTCGACGGCGATAGAGACATGGCGAGGTGGAAAGCGCGATGCTGCAGCTCGACGCGTTGTGTCGGATCGATACTGATCAGGGAAGTTTGACGCGCCTTTTTGAGAAGATTTTCGACGCGTTGTACTGAAATGGCCTTGGCGAATGGGCGTTGAACCTTAAGAAAGCGCGGGAAGGGGAAAGCGAAGAAACGTGTTGACCAGATTGAAGTTCAGGCGAATGGTCTGAGGCTGGTCCGGTGTACCGGTGTAGATACGGTACAGAGATCGACGACGATTGGGCGGTACAAAGGATGGAGGCGAAGGAGTGCGTGCGGATGGGGATTTTGAAAGAGAGGGAAAGTCAGGTAAGGAGGTCAGGTCGGTCGGTCGCCTGCACGTCGGCGCGTGTAGTAGCGCAAGGTAGCGTGGCGGAGGACCTGAGGAATTGGAGGTGTACCAAAGTACCTGATCCACCTGGCAGGGGGGGGGTGGGGGGTGGGAGGTGCAGCCCAGGTGCTGGGAAAGACCAGAAGGGGAGGGGTGGAAGGGGGGAGGAGGCAGGGAAAGGACAACACAAGCAGTGTTCGCTGTCAAATACTCCTGAAGGTAAGGTGCCTCAAGGTGTAATTGGAAACGAAAAGCCCCGCAGCAGTCGTATCTTCTGGCGTCCTGTGGTTAGGGTCTCGGCACGTCGTTGTCCTCCGTTGACGCGACTGCTAAAGTCGGTCAGGTCAGGTCAGGGGTGGCTTCAGGGGGAGTGGCTGGCTGGCTTGAGGACAGCTTCTTCGACTCGACTTCGCGGTAGAGAGCTGTTTGGCCGTGGTCGGTCGATATCGTTATCGTTGTCGTAGCCGTTGTACGATGCTTCCCTCCCATACCTTTACGCAAATAAAGAAATGGGTATATGAGCGTCGAATATCCCGAGAAACCTGGGTTGTGAGCTCAAAATGATGGATTCGGGAAGCAATCGACCGTCGGAGGAAAAATGCCGCTGAGTTGAGCTGAACAGAGCGGTTCGCTTTTGCTGTCGCGCCTGGAAGTGGGTGAGTGAGATGAAGGAGAAGCATGGGAAATTGATGGGAGCGGATGAATGGGGTTTGCCAGGTCAGGCAAGGCAAGTCAAGTGCGAGTACGCGATTCACGTGCACCTTGTCAGCCTCTCGCTCTGTCTGTCTCTTCTGTCTCTCTCTCTCTCCCCCCCCCCCACCCCCCCCTCCCCTCTTCGCACCAGGTAAAAGCGTCTGCAAGATAGGTGGACCACCATGAAAGAACACAAATGGGCTCGCAAGTAGGCGTTGAACGGGTGGCGGGACAAGGCTCTGGCTGGGTGGCGGGAAGCAGATGGGCGGGAGATGGAAAGCAGAAGGTCGAGGTAGGTCGGTCGAAGAAGGTAAGGAACCCCAAGGTCAATCAACAGGCTCAATGGACAGTGTGGGAGATCAACACGATCGAGCTCGAAGAGGTCCAGGTCAACATGGCCACCGTCTGACCACGCGCGCAAGCTACAGGCCGCAGCCCCAAGGCCCAAGACCCGGTCGAATACCACCTCCTCGAAGCCCCGAGTACGACAACGAGCTCGAACTACTGGTTTCGACCCCCAAATCGGCCGCCATCTAGGCCTTGGAACCCCATCCCATTCTTGTCCTGGTCCTGTTACGCTACACCCTCTCTCCACCACGACTGACATAATAACTGCGGCACGACTGCGACAACGCCCCGATCGTGCGCAGTGAACCTCTCGTCATCTGACAACCACGGACGCTGGTGAGCTCTCACCGCGTCAACCTGATTTGCGGGAACCGACATTACATGTCAAAGCCCCCTCATTAGTGGGCATTGCCGACGACAAGCATTGGTCACGGTATAATGGCATGCCCTACGGGTGGTGAGGATTAGTTCGAAGAAAAATCACAACCTAGGAAGCCCATCAGATCCAGGATCATCGTGGTCCTCTGTCCCTGTTAGAGGCATATGCGCTGCCTGTGCTGGCGCCCGACGTCAAACTGTAATGATCAATTCTTGGCCTACATATATATCTCCAACGAGAGAGCATGCTCCTTGACTGGCGTCACGAGCATGATGTGATGCCTCATTGCCATGCTATCGGACGCAGACACTGCGCTCCTTCACATCCCTCGGGGTTTTTTTTTTCTTTGGGCAAAGAAGCCTCATGGATGTGGGGAAGCAAGGGAAAATCCGGGTACACTGCCCTTGATTAATAACAACTCTGTGATGTGTACCTCGTTCCCTCGAGAACCCATTTATTTCTGTCAAACCCAATAACACTCCAAGCACTCTATCACGCGTAGTAGCAGTAACTGAGGAGACAACAAATCGGCGGCGCACCGCGAAGCATGAAGCGCCAACGTCGCGAACGCAACATAGATGTAGTCTCGCATTCAATGACCGAAGGAAGCCACTGCCGTCGACGAGTAAGCAGTCGGCTTGTTCGCCTCCGTCAGGGCTCCTTCGCCTTCTGGTTGCATAACCTCCCTGACGCCACCATCCATTACTTCGACACCCTCCTCATCCGAGGATTCGGGAAGAAGAAACCGAACAGTTTGACCATTATGTACACTGCCAGTGTTGCCACCGAACTCTGTTGGAAGAGAGAAGCCGTAGCGCTGGCGGTCTGCTGGGTCCGGAAACAGCATGTGCAGGACGTCCTTGCGCCTGAGGGAGGACTTGCATTGGACTCTCCCAAGGCTGAGAATCCTCGGCCGCAGAGGCTCAGGAATCAATACGTTGAGTAGTTTCATGCGGAACGTGTTAACGTGGCCGAGTCGTACGAAGTGATGGTAGGCCAAGAGCTCAGGGTAGTTGGCTTGGAAGATGTCTATTGTCTGGGCAATCGCCTCCTTGATTCTCGGGTACACGGCAAACGGGTCAGAGCCAGCGCAATCGTGGACTTGGATGATTCGATATGGATCTGGGCCGTTTTCGGGCATGGGAGCTGGTGCTTTGGAAAGGTCCAGCTCTCGGACTGCCAACTCCATCAGGCCGACCCAGAAATCGATGAATCTTGGCTAGGTCAGCAGCTTGCTCGAACCTGACCACGGAACGGCCCGAGGTAATGTGTGAAGGGAAGCAAATTACTTACTCGTCGATGTCGCCGAAAGTCGCATCAACATCTCTGATGACACCATAGAGATTCCACATCATGACGACCCGACCGCCTCCCTCGTCGGTGCGGTGTCGGGTGACGAACCCTATGTCGCCGAATTTCTTGGGGTCGAACAGCCTGGTGAGCTTTCCGGAGGGATCATTCTGCTTCCTCCATTTCAGAGCCTGAGAGAAGTGCTCGAGTGCCATGTCCACGTTGTCATCGGCGGCACGAAGAAACTTCTTGAGCACGATACTGGCCGTAGTGTTGCGCTGCCTGGTGTTGACATTGGCAAAGGAGACGCCCTACATCTCGCTGTGGCCTATTTCGTTGACAACCCGCGGAATGCCGCTATACATCCGTGAAAGAGTTGAGTCATCAGTTGAAGACACAACCTGCGAAGTTGACTTGGCTTTTCTGAGGAGGGGCATGGCGTCGAGCTTCGTGGGCGCCAAGGGTGTGACTGCTCTGTCGATGGGCTTGCGTGATATGCCCAGAAGAAAACAACTGCAGGCTTCTGACAGCTATTCGTAGAAAGAGATGAAAGTCCGCCAGTGATATGCGACGATGGAGGATGATGGATGCAGCAATGACGCGTATGTAAGTACCTACATGTGTGTTGGAGAAGAGGGATGCGGCTGGAGAGGACCGGACGGCGTTGATTATTGAGGGCGAGTCAAAGTCCTGGCATGATCTAGATAGAAGGAGTGGGAAGGATCAAGAGAGTATTATTCGCAGTCACAGCTGTCACCGTTGCCTCCGCCTTCCATATTGGAATTGCTTGGCGTCGTGAATGCAGCAGATGAAAGAACGGCATGGAGCATCCGGTGACGTGGGCCCTCGGTGCAGCGCAGCCAAAAGCGACATGATTGATGACGCGGAACAGTCCCACGAGGGACAGGAGATTACACTCCCTGAATGTTTCTCCCAAGCTCGTCAATTGTGGCATGGAAATTTGAACGGCCGAGGGCGTGATGGAACGGGACTTGAGGGGACAGGGACACTACAGTACCTCAACAGTGATGGTGTGCTGTTGCCATATCAAGTTAGAGTGAGGCCCATGTTTCCGGGCTTCAGAAGGACGCCAGCCAGGGCATGGCCCCCTGTCGACCTCGTGCTTGCTCCAGTATCGTGCTGGCTGGCTGGCTGCCCCGCTGACCCGTTGACCCGCTGTGACGTGACGGAAGCTTCCGAGCGGCCCAGTTCCCATCGTTCCTGCAGAACATTGTCAGATTGGGTTGGGCAGGCGACACCAAGCGGTCCGCGCGTTTGCCACCAGAACCAGCGGGTTGGCGCCAACCAAAGGCAGGAGAAAGGCTCACACAAAAAGACCCGCACTTGTTGTGCTGACATAATGAGCTGCTCTTGCCTTCTTTCAGCCTCAACTCCACCTCTGCCGTCGTCGACCTTAGTTCAACCTCTTGCAGATCTTGTTGCATGTCTCTCTGCTTCGCTTTCCCCCTGTTCACGATCTGACATTTGTTTCTGTTCTGTTTGCGATACTCATGGCTTATTGAGAGAACCAACTACCTGTCCAGACCTACCCATCTGGCATTACTATCGTTCCCTCTCGCACAAGCCAAGGAACGACTCACAATGAGCCTTCAACGATTCCGTCCCTCATGCGTACCGTCTCCCACCTGCGCAAACCGACAGTGACCAACCAAGCGGACCCATTCATCGTGTCGAATCGGTCTGGCCCGTTCTTCTGCTCCTCCATGACTGCAAAACACAGTAGTATGCCCTCAATCTATGCCCAATCTCTCTGGTTGCTGTACGAACCCGAAGCAAATTGCGCATCGGAGAAGCGGTGGTCTCGGAGGCAGATTAACAGCCAAGAGCACGACGAATTATATGCTCAATGACCGAGAACTCGGCACGAGCGCAGGCGCCCAGAGTCATCTGGTCGGCCACTGCACCAAAGGGACGAGGGATCTCGGCCCACAGGTAGCCAAAGTATCCGTCAGTACAATCTGCAAGGCGCTCCAGGTCAGCGCGGCGACCCATCGGAAGGGAAGCGACGGTGCGGTTCGTCTCCTCGCGAATAAGAGCAATGTACCACTGTTTCCTTGTCAGCCACTTGCTCCAACCTTGCATACATCTGAATTCCATGTGCCTACCTCTAGCATGTCGAGCGGCATGCCAGGCTTGGGACTCAGTGCGTATAGGTGGCACCAAGAATCAGCAAAGCGAGGCTGGCCGTGAGATCGCGACTCCATCGGGTCCATCTCGACAAGATAGGCAATGTCATCCTTCTGAAGCGGCGTGAAGCCCGGGCACATCATAGCACTCGACACCAGACGCTTGAGAAGCTGCGACGTTAGGTTCACCTCGTCAACACGGTTGCGAACCTTGTAGAACAGGATGCGAACAAGATCTACGGTAGCTCGGTGGATGGCTGCGCGCTGGCGCACAGTGATGTGGTCATGACAGTCCCAGGGAAGCTTCTTCAGCGTGCTGATGAGGGACTCGAATGCGCGCTGGGGGCATTCCTTGGCGAAAGGAGACTATGAGCCTGGTTAGCAAGCTCAAACAGACACAGAGGCCCGCCATTGACTTACTCTGTTGGGCATCTCCACGTGCTTGACAAGCATGATCATCTCTTCCTCGGTCACGAAGCCACTGAACTTTCCGTAAGGGGCCCCATCCTTGCGGCGGCCCAGCACGTGCGGATGAATACCATCCCAGCGGACTCCGGTGGCAAACGGAAACAAATCCTTCATGAGAGCACCCTGGCTGGAGAGCTCGATACCAACCGGTCGGTCTCCTAGGCGGCTGACCTTGCCCTTGCTGAAGTTGAGATGAAAGCGATCGACCGCGACAACAGCATCATTCATGGTCTGGAACTCGACATATGCATCGTTGGTCTTGCTCGAAACTCTGTCCATGATGATGTGTACTGGTTCCTCGAAATCATTGAGGATTCGAGAGTTGCGGCCAAGGAAAGCGATGACTTCAGAACGCGTGGTAATGAAGGGGATCTATGGGGTACGTTAGAGGGAAACTCTGAACTGGCGGACAGTTCGGGTAGGTGCAACTAACATTGTGAAGTTTGACCACGCCACGATCTGAAACCCTGGGTCGCTTGGCAGTCACAACGAATGGGAAGTTCTCCGAGGCCAGGGCGGCCGTCGCACTTGGGAGGCCATTCCAGTCGCTCGTCAGGTTGTTGAGAGCAACGGACCGCTGGCGGCGAATGTCTTCGGGCACCGGCTGGGCAGTCATTGGCGGGAGGTTAACTAGGTTGCCCAGGGAAGTCTCCGCCACAACCATGCTAGAGCAAGCAGTAGGGCTAGGAAAGGGATCATTTTCATCCACAAAGTTCTGGGTCGAGGCGTTGGCCCGGAAGGGGTCAAGGCTGAACCTGGGAGGAGGGGCAAACGTTCTGTGCATGCCAGCTACCTGAGGCGCGGAATTGCGCTGCTCAGTTGGCTGCGGGACCTGGTAACCATTAGCAGCCCTGTTGTTCAAGTCGGTAGAGCTGTTAGTGGAAGGCGTGACCTGGAGCTGGACGGGTCGTGCCCGAATGGGAGTCGGAGTCATGTCCAGATCGATTATACCAGCGGAGCGGCTGGTGACCAGACCTCCACCCTGAGCCGGCCTGGGAAGGCTGTGAGGGCCAGGAAAAACCGCAGCTTCAGCGGCCTGAACCTGCATGTTCGAGCCACGGTTCGATGAAGCCGTGTGGCCTGAGAGGATGTTCGTTCTGCGACGAGTAGGATCCTCGAACACATCAGTCTGATGGTTGGAGGCGTCAGTGATGCCAAAGCCAGATTGGATCCCGTACATTCCGGTGACACTGGTGTTGAAAGCACCAAAGCTACCAAGTCCGAGCTGAGGATTGATGCTGGCGGGTACCGGACCGAGCGGGCGAGTAGGGGGCGGAAAACCCGACGGGCCCCCGAGGCCAACGATGGAGCTCTGGTCGGAAGCAATCAAGGAACCAGGGCCGGAACCAGTGATGCTAAGGAGGTTCTCCTGAGGGATCACCATGCCGCTGAAATCGTACATGGTACGGTAAAGGGGTTCCACGTACTCCCCATCTTGTATGTGCAGGCCTTGCGATGGGGCAACACTCTGGCTGACCTGCGAGCTGGAAACAGTGCTGGGCTGGACGCTGCCAGCTTGTTGGCCCGTGGGACGGCCCTGGTTCACCAGTAGAGGCTGCTGAACGGTCTGTCATGTCAGTCGCCGTGAAAGACAGTAAGAATTGAGGAGATGTTGAATTTACTTACTGGGCGATGTAGGATGTAAGGATTATGAATGACAGGGCAAACTTGCTGCGCAATATTGGTAATTCCCTCTGGAATTGGGGTCGGGGTCCATGGAGCGCTGCTGGGGTTGAGGGAAGTAGCGTTGAACAAGCTGCTGTCGATCTGTTCATCGGCGGCAAGAACCCCTTTCTTGCCCTTGCGGCCGCATTCAACTTGGGGGACCTGGCTCGAACCCATGATTCTGACTTTGCTCAGGGGGCAGGAGGATGCAAAATCTAGTGAAAGAATATATGTCAGATTATTTTGTACACCAGGAAGCTTAAGCCCTTGCATCGACGCGTCGCAGATGCAGTACGCACAGTAATAGCGTAGCCACTCTCCAAAGCGCAAAGTGGAATTTGATCTCACACAGTTAGCTCTTTCTGATAATATCACTTTGCAATGTTCCGCAAAGCCGCAATAAAGACACTAATGGTCCTAGACCTGCACGCGGGATAGTGATGAAGCGTGGTGCTTTCGGTGATGGACGATGATGAATGCCCGAGATTGGTCGAACGACCGATTTGTCGTCGAGGCAGGAGGGTGCGTGAATATGGGTCTGACGGAGGCGTGCAGAATTTTTTGGCAGACGCGTGCCGGTAAATAAGTTGTGACAACAGAAAGTCCAAGATAACACTCCAGGCTGCCGCAGAGACTACAAAAGTGCTCGCAAAAACAAACACACAAGACGCGTTGACAGGAACTCACCAGTGTTTGCGTCGGCCCAAGATAGACGCTTTTGGGTTGAAGTGCCTGTCTGTGTATGAGTCCACAACGAGGTCGACTCCAGCGCTCCGTTGGAAAAAGATTGATCTGGTAGAGATGAGACAGAGGAGAGAGGGAAAGAGATGGTTGGAAGAAGACCCCCTTACTCCAGGACTAGTAGTCGAAGTGTAACTTCGCAAGAGCCGAAGGCGAAGTCACAGAGGGAAATAACGAGTATAAGCATATTCTTCCAGTGTTGGTCGTCCGAACTGGAGCAGGCAAGGCAGTTGCTCAGGTTGAGAGCGCTAAGTTTACCAAATCATGACTATTAAGAGCCCAAAACATCACGTGGTCCAGCTGGAGCCTGTGCCCTTTTCTTCGCGAACGCAAAGGTAGGGATTGGTCTCTGCCATATCACGTTGGTGGATGGGACAATGGGCTGAATGCAACAGTGCAGAGAGCTTCCAGGGTCAACAAAACGTGAATGTGTCAGATGTCTTAGCTCATCGCCAGCGGTGGAACTTCTAGAGGTTCTCATCAACTCTGGTTATAACATCTCATGAGCTCTGTAGTGCAGGGTTACAAAGAGCAGTAACAACTCCAGAAATGGCGATATAGGGTGTCTGGTGTAAGTGTAACCGTGGAGAAGTTTCTAAGATGGAGGGGAGTCGCGGTGTGTTCCACTCTTCAACCCCGCGTGACCTTAGTGAAGGCCATCAGCGTGCTGGGATTGCGGCATATGTCCTGCAATTCAGCACGAAAGGACGTTCAAATTCCGAGAGCGAGATGGTAGCAAGAGCGGTATATAAGACTTTTTCGATGAAATCAACTCCATTCCCGATCTATGAAAGGGCTTTTCAGATCGCTTTGTGGTTTTGGGGTGCTGCTTGGCTAGGAGCCAGCAGTCGATGAGGCAAGTCAAAGTTTCCCCGAGGCGAACAGCCGATTGCAATATGCCCCGATCTCTGTCTCTTCCACTTCTAATTCCTAATGGAAAACCAGCGTAAAGAGGACTGCGCCTCTCAGCTGCGCCAAGGTAGGGAACACCCGGATTTGAGTGGCGGCCGGTTGATAAGAGTAGGGTACGTTTAGTCAAACTGCGGCGCATTAGGTCGGATATCAAAAGATGTCTCGAGAACAGGTAACATACGGGTGTCAGGAAAGACTCGGCGACAAATCTCGCGCGGGCGTTCAACTGATAAAATGTCAGCCAGGAGGGTCAGAGCCGCGGATACGATGCTGAAGGACATACGAAGAGCTTCATCTCAGAGATCTCTTTGTCCACCTCCTCCATAAATTGGATGATAAAGTCCACCAACTTGTGCTTGAGCATCTCTTCCGTGTGGAAATTGGTAATGAGGAATGAAATATCATAGCCCTGAGCCAGGTTAGCACCATGTATTGGACAACATGACGGGCCCGCCGGGGTAGAGCTGTGCGACATGGGTCCGTCTCGAGGCGTCTCGGAGGCCAACTAACCTTGATCGCCTTCCTCCTCAAAATGAAGAATGACTCAGCGCGTTGCGTCAAGAAGCGAGTAAACTTGTGAACCAGGATGTGTTCAATTTCATCTGCCTGCTTGATCTTGATGGAAATACGTATGGAGTTGATGCTCGGTTCGATCAGGACCCTCTCGTTCTCGTTGCGGGCAATCGTCAGGGGCGTCAAAAGCACCTCGGGCGACGTCTGGGCCTCAATCTCGGGAACATTGTGTCGCTCGGCAGTCTGGGATGCGAAGTTGGAAAGGGTGAGGGCGGATGTCAGGCTGCTTCGGACAGCCTGAAGGTAGGGGCGGAGGGACTGAGACTAGAGGCAACGGGTCAGCTGGAAGGTCCATGACAGGCTTCATAGCCGTAGCCCGTAGAACGCACCATGATTGCTAAAGCCGGACGTCTGCCGCGACTCGGATACCGTTGGAGATGGTCGTCGGTCGAGCCCGCGGGGTTCGTGAAGTTGGGGCGGCTGGAGGCACTGACGTCTCACGGTGGGGCAAGCATGACAGCACCCCCCAAGCTCGAGACGTGGAATCAGGCACAGGAGGCGCAAGCTACGTCGCACGTGACTCTGCTGACTGTTCACTCTCTGGCTGGATTCCTTGAGCTTCGGCGGCCGCGCAGATCCCCCGCCACCAGAGCCAGGGCGATAGACCCCGCTAAGCGAAAGATTCCAATCGGACGCCCCAATACGAAGAAACGCAAGCAAGGTTGGGAGGGGCCAGGGGGAGCAAGCTGATAGGTAACTGTACGTTGGTGCCCCGCAATCAACTGGCCGGTTGCCTTGTACTACGACGTACAGGACCCTCCTTCAGGCCACGGGCGGTGACGCACCTGAAGAGTTGCCTCCCACATGTGCACTTTCCCATCCTCAACCTTTGTCATCCATCTGTGTTTGCATCGTGCTCTCCCTGAAAGCCCGTGAGCGAAGCCGCTTCCTGGTCTTTTAAATACTACCATTCTTCCTCAGATACACCAGGCTTCATCACCAGCTTCCAGAGTCGGTTAACGCCCAGCCCCCCCCCTTCAGACGAATCGCCATCATGGCCACCATACCGAGTGAGTTGCTCAGTCGAACCCATTCCACCTGTCCCCCTTCCGCTAATCCAATCGCGTCCCAGTTGTCGTCAAGCACTCCGGCAAGAAGCATGAGGTTGAGGTTGACACCACTGCCAACGGAGAGACCCTCAAGTACCAGCTTTACAGCCTGACTGGCGTTGAGCCCGAACGCCAGAAGATCCTCGTCAAGGGCGGCCCTCTCAAGGATGAAGCCGACATGTCCAAGCTGGCCCTCAAGCCCGGCCAGGTCATTATGATGATGGGCTCGCCCGCCGATGGCGGCGCCTCCCTTGTCCGACCCAAGGAAACCATCAAGTTTGTCGAGGACATGACCGAAGCAGAAGCCGCTCAGCAAGAGGGCGCAACTCCAGCCGGACTCATCAATCTTGGCAACACCTGCTACCTCAACTCGACTCTCCAGACCCTCCGATCGATTCCTGAGCTCCAAGAGAGCCTAACCACGTACAAGGCCAAGGGCAAGGCTCCTAGACCTGTGCAGGGCAGCCTGGGCCTGCAACCCGTCTCGCAGGCGGACTTGGCCACGCCCCTCGTCGACCTCTACAAGATGATGGCGGAGACTCAGGACAGCGTGGCTCCTCACACATTCCTGACCGTATTGCGTTCGGTGTATCCCCAGTTCGCCGAAAAGTCCAAGCAGGGCAACGGCTTTGCGCAGCAGGACGCTGAGGAGGCTTGGTCGCAGATCGTCAGTCAGCTCAAGCAGCGTCTGGGTGAAAACGAGGCTTCGTCCTTCATCGACAAGTACATGGCTGGCGAGATGACTTCCACGCTTGAAGCCGATGAGCAGGCCGCTAGAGACGGCGGCGAGGAGACGGGCAAGTCGACCGAGGCCTTCTTCAAGCTCAACTGCCACATCGACGGCACCATCAACCACCTTCGAGACGGCATTGCGGCGGGTCTTACCGAGAAGATCGAGAAGAGGTCAGCGGTGCTCGACCGCGATACGGACTTCACCAAGAAGTCGCAGATCTCGCGTCTCCCAAAGTATCTTACAGTCCACTTTGTCCGTTTTTTCTGGCGCCGTGACACGCAAAAGAAAGCCAAGATCATGCGCAAGGTTGTGTTCCCGCACGAGCTTGACGCTGTGGAGTTCTGCAATGACGAGCTCAAGTCGATGCTCATCCCCGTCCGTGACAAGGTCCGCGAAATCCGCAAAGACGAGGAGGACGTTCAACGGGCTCGCAAGAGGCGCAAGATGAACCCGATTGACCGCGGCGACGTGGCCGGGTCGTCGGGCGCCCCGCAGGAGAAGACAGCGTTGGAGAAGGCCAACGATAAGAAGGCGCCCGTCAGCCAATTGCCCAAGATATCAGGTGACGGCGACACGGAGATGACGGAGACGTACAAGACAGACGCCGAGTTTGACGCGGAGCGCGATGCGTCCCTCCTTTCGCTCAAGAAGGAGCTGGAAGGTCTCATCAACCCGGTACTCAAGAAGGACGAAGGCGCAAACCAGTCGGGCTTGTATGAGCTCCGCGGTGTGGTGACGCACCAGGGTTCGAGCGCCGACAGCGGCCACTACACGGCGTACGTCAAGAAAGAGGGCCGGCTGGATCCCCTGACGGGCAAGCGGGGTGAGGAAGACGGCAACTGGTGGTGGTTCAATGACGATAAGGTAAGCGAGGTGCCCTCTACGTCGATTGATGCACTTGCAGGTGGCGGCGAATCCCACTCTGCGCTCATTCTGCTGTACAAGGCTGTGGCTCTGCCAACCGCGGAGGAGTCGAGCAGCTAGATTAGAAATCCGGGGGTTTTCTATCACCTACGCTTCTGGGTTCTGGGCCGGTAGGAACCGATAAGACTTTGCTTGAGCCGGCGTTGCATACCTAGGACAGCAATAGCTAGGATTGGGGTCATGAGACGAACGATGCTTGCAGGGCTGCGCTTGCTTTGACTTTGGTTGTGTGCAGCTGCTTCACACAATGATGCTCCTATATCTATCATGCATAACATGTGCTCGAACAAGGCCGAAACCACACTGTGATCTTCGCCGCACGCTGCCCGGCCGGTTATGCCCGTCAACAGCGCCCCCGCGACGCGGCTTCTTGCTGAAAAGGCTAGATTGGAGCGTCCATCGGGGTCATTGTGCCCCTGGCCCGCTCCGAGGCATCTATGTAGCCTGGACGCATCCCACCTGGGTGGGCAGTTGGTCCTTCTCAGAAAGCTCTGATCACGAAAATTGTGTCCTCTTGAAGGTCGGTTGACCAGTGATGCCATGCTACCTGCCCGGCTCAGACGCCTCCTTCGTAGCTTTGGCGTCCCTTTCCCGAACCCTGGCCTCGAACGCAGCGAGCTTTCTCGTCAGGGCGTCGCGCTGCTCGGCGAGGCTTCGACGCTGGGACTCGAGGACGGAGATTTGGTCGCTGAGGGGAGACTCGCGGAATTGTCCGCGTTTCTACAAATTCAGGGTTAGGAGAAGGTTCAGAAAGAAGGGCAATTGCCAAGGCTGCACGTACCTCAGTCCATTCTTGCTGGGTTTTTAAACCAGCGCCGTAGATAGCGCCGGTGAAGACGACGGCGGCGAAGCAGATGGATATGACGCCGGCGCGGACCTTGCGAGCGGCGGGGGTGGCCATGTTGGGAGATTCGTCGAGGGTGGCGGGGATCACCAGTAGTCGCGCCAGACTTGCTGGGCTTCCTGGCTTTTGACGGAGGATGTGCTTGTAGTGCTGAAGCTGCTGGAAGTGGAGGAAAGGCTGGTGACGGAGCTCGCGCGACTGTGAATGTGGGGTCGGGACCGCAGGGTGGCGTATGGTGTGAGTGTCCTCGAGGATGTGCTCGAATACGTGGATGACGTGGACGTAGACGTCAACGGCCAGGGCTGGAGCTCAATATCGTCGGCTGTCGGGCCAGAGCCAGAGGGAAGGTCGGCGACGGGGATCGACGCGTCGCTGGTGCTGCCAAGACGGGAAGCGGAGCAGACCAAGGCCAGTGCCGACGAGGTCCAGTGTCTTAGTAATCGCCCTCCGCCCTTGCCGTCCATCATGAGGAGCGCCGATGAGTCCTGCCGCGCGGGATGTGTGAGGAGGAACGACCGAGAATGATTGAAATACGAGTCAAAGTCATCAACCCGAAGGCATAGCGCCAGCTTCTTAAAAGGCACAGCCAAATCTGCCCTTTCTCACCTTTTCGTCCTCTCTCTACCCACCCGCACATTCAAGGTTTCGCCATTGCGCCCAAACCCACCTCAGGCTCGTTGAAACGGAGTAAGCACGAGCACGAGCGCGAGCGCGAGCGCAGGCACGGTAAGTTTGGCCTCTGCTTTTCTCTGCGGCCTGAAACATCCCATGGGGGAAAGAGGGAGGGCGGGCGGAGGGCGGAAAAAGGCAGCATTGGATGAATCGCTTTCAATCATCATGTCGCCTCTGGGGCATCCACCTGTTCGGTCGCCCATCCATCATCACATCACGTCATAATGGATCACGCAGTGGGGATGCTGCCACTCCTCGAGCTCCCGGACAGCAGGGAATGACAAGGACGTCGACTCGACTTTGAGACTGACATGTTTTGCAAACCTCTACATATATCCGAGGATCATGACATTGACTCTGTCTTAGCAGATCCCAACAAACTCAGATCCCGCCATGGCACCCCGCGTCTTCATCATCCGCCACGGCGAGACAGAGTGGTCTCTCAACGGCCGCCATACGGGCTCGACTGACATTCCCTTGACTCCCAATGGCGAGAAGCGCATTCAGGCAACAGGCCGGGCTCTTGTTGGCAGCGATCGCCTGATCGTCCCTCGCCAGCTTGCCCATATTTACGTCTCCCCACGGAAGCGCGCTCAGCGCACCTTCGAGCTCCTCAATCTCGGTCTGCGTGACCCGCTCCCATGGCAGGCTCACGGTGAACCGGCTGCTGACGCCGCCGCCCATGACGGCACCGGCACCGGTCGCTCCTGTGATGCCCAGGTCCAAGTCACAAGCGACATTCGTGAGTGGGATTACGGCGACTACGAAGGCATCACGAGCCCCGAAATTCGTCGTCTGCGTAAAGAACGGGGGCTTGCCGAGGGCTGGGATATTTGGCGAGACGGCTGTCCGGGCGGCGAGTGAGTTTTTTGGCCGCTCATTCGACAGCCTTGTTGCAAGCGGGAATACTGATCAAACGTACAGGAGCCCCGAGCAGGTCACTGAGCGTCTGGACCGACTGATTAAGGACATCCGCGACCGGTGGCAGGCACCTGTGCTCGAAAAGGGGGCCGATGCTGCCAGAAGCACCGGCGATGTCCTCGTCGTCGCCCATGGCCACATTCTGCGCGCCTTTGCCCTGAGGTGGGCTGGCAAGGCACTGCACGAGGGCCCGGCATTTGTGCTGGAGGCTGGTGGCGTGGGCACCTTGAGGTGGGTTCCCGGCTTGAATGAACTTACTCCTCTTTTGAGCGGGTTTGCTAACACGGACTGCAGCTACGAGCACCAGAACATCGATGAACCCGCCATTCTTCTGGGCGGTGCTTTCGTTGTCGATATTGCCGAGAAGGCTGCCGGCAGGGAATGATGTCGCATGACGGGCCACGCAATTTTGATAACGGACAGCATTTGGAGGATCTCAAGTCAGCAGACGATATAAACATAATCAACTCGAAAACCTCACATCGATTCGACCTTGGTTCAGCCTACAGTATAGTGATACAGTCCACCGGCCCGTTTCGAGCTGGAACAAAAGGGATGCTCTGTTTTCCGTCCCTGCGCCCTTCCGTCTTTCTCACTGCATCTACACCTTCATGCCCCGAGCCATGAATACGCGCCTCTTACGCTCATCCCCGGTGCCGTGGAACACGAGTCCACTGCCAATTTCCTGCAGCGCGTAATCCTTCCCGGCGCCGGCACCCTCAAACATGGCCCGCATGCGCTCCTCCGAGAAGCCGTGGTGCATGACGCCGTTCGCCGGGAGTTGCCCCGCTTCCTCGGCAGGCTTGCCATGATGGTGGTCATGCTCGTGGCCGTGGCCGTGGCCGTGGCTATGTCCATGCTGGTGATCATGCCCGTGCCCGCCGTGCTCGAAGAAGTCGATAATCAGCAGCACGCCACCGGGCCTGAGCCGCGTCACGAGCTGCTTGGCCGCATACTCAGGATCGTCAAAGTGGTGGAACCCAAGGCCCACTACGGCGATATCGAAGGCAAAGAACAGGTCGCCCGCGAGGGCTGCGGGGCTGGGATCCGCGGGATCAGTCAGGTTGCCGTGGTAAGCACGCATTTCGTCGGGAGAGAGGCCCTGTTTATTTGTTAGGAGGCATGCATTAGTCCGAGCAGGGAAGACGAGAGGAAGACAGGGGGGGTAAAGCAGAGGATTTGAAAAGGAAAGGAGGAGAGGCAAGACATGGAGAGAGCGGAGGAGAGGCAAGACATGGAGAGAGAGAGAGAGAGAGACAAAAGCTGCAACAAACCTGATTCTCTGCCCGGGCGTTGAATGCCGCAACCATTTTGTCTGAGATGTCAACGCCGACACATTGTGTCGTGTACTGGGCGAGGGCCTGCCAGTACGAATTAATAAGATGTGTCACACACAAGCGGTCAAGTCGCGAAGAGATGAGAGGTAAGCGCCCGAGAGGGTGGAAAGGGGAATTCAAGGCAGAGTCTCGTTGAGCGAGCACATACCCTCGACACAAGGCCGGTGCCACAAGCATAATCAAGCAGCTTCACGGTCTTGCCATCGCCAGTTCTTGCGTTCTCATCGTTGTCGTGGTCATCATCATCGTCGTCATCATCGCTGTCCTCCTGAACCCAGTCGACGCCGATGAAATCTCGGCGGTTCTGGATCTCCTGTGCAAGCTGGTTGATCGTCTTCTCAAAGCGACGGTCATACTCCGAAGCTAAATTACTGGCGGGCAAAGAGAGACATGTCAGCTCAGACATTGGCAGCACAAGAACGGCTCGTGACACGCGACAATCATGAGACCTGTCATCATCGTGATCCCGAGCCGAGAATCACTCCGAACGCGAGGGGAGGTGGAGGCGTAGAGAAGGGACGCCTGCAGGGACCCGGTCTCAGAAGGACGATGGAGGTGTCACGTCGCCGGCGCAAAGAGAGCAAACATACTCGAAGTAAGCTTTGTTGACAGCTGTTGTGTCACTCATTGTGGCGTTTACGTGTGCGTCGTAATATCGGCTTGATTGAGTGCTTGTGTGCGACGGGGGCGGTTGTACTAGATGAGTAAAGGAAGATCAAAAGTTAAACGACAGGCAGCTGGGCGGACAAGAAATGAAAAGCGTCAGATACGCGGGCTTTAATGTCGAAGAACGGAGAGAATATGGGATGAAGTCCAGCAAATGTCTCCGAGTCGGTTGTTTGATGACAGGAAAAGACGGGCGAAGTGACAGAAGCCATTGCGCGGAGACATTTCGGGCACATGCACATGCACATATACAACAAACGGCGACGAGCGAGGTCAAAAATGCGCCGCAGTCGGCGACCCGCTCTTGCCGCCCGCCATGTGGTCGGCGACAAACGGCGCCAAGTCTCCCGGGACTCCCGGCCGAGGCACCGATATTGATATGGATAGTGTATCCGTAGCCTATATCGCAACTCCGGGCTCGCCGTGTTCTTTGGCCGTGACCTTGCAAGAAACCGTGGCCGATTCGCGTGGCAACGCCAATGCCGTCCTCTGATCCGCTCGTACATTAGAGCTTCCAGCGATTGGTATCCGACAACGCCAAACACATGCCGCAGGTTGACCACACCGTGTCGTATCACCCTGCTTCACGCACGAAAACACTTGTCGAAGTACAGAGTACGGGAGGCTTGCTTGTTTGTCCTACGGCGTACAGACAAGGCCAAGTTGTCAGACCGGGTCAAACTGCCATCGTGGCCCGGCCGGTCGAGACCCTTCTGATCGACCCCCTCACCCGAACCGAGAGGCTGCCCCCCGTACGTGTGCCAATGTCGATGACTCCAACCCAGCGATGGGCCATGCCAATGGCGATTGCTAGCAGCAATCAACGAGTGATACGCGGTTTGAAGGGACATCCGACCAATACGCACATCCGCCCGAGGTTGCTTGCATACGTCGTGCTCGTCGAGCAGAGCCTCTTGTTGGACAGCACGAGTGGCGATGCGTCCCCCTCCAACCCCTTCATATGCAAGGCAAGGTGGAAAGGACTGGCGATGGGGGGAGGCATGGCAATGCACATCGTATCGAGCACACCGGTCTCTGTAAAGGAGAAAAGTACCAGAACACACAGCGTGAAGTTCTGATTCACCGCGTGTTGACCGGATTGTCACAGAAAATTAGCAGAAGCAATCAAACAGGCGTCGATCCTGCCTCAGCTCGCGACGGCCCGCGGCCTGCGATTGCGGCCAGCGGAGCGCGCCCCCATGTGATTTCCGATTTGCGAGACGAGGCGATGCGAGGCAAGGTGAAGTGGGTTGGTTCGAGGGCGGGCATCCGGGGGGCGGTGACGGGCGGGAACTTGCCTACTATATTGATTTGTATCCAAGCCTCAGCAGCTGCAACAAGCACTGGGCTTTGGTCGGATGGACCCTCATGGCTGCTTGATTGTTTGCCTGTTTGCCTGCTTGTCATCAGGCGGGCTTACCTGAGTCTTGTCTGGCTTGCCTGGGTCCAGCATCTGGCCAGAATCTGGCGCACCTGGGTTGGTCGAATCCTGCAGCCGGAAGGACACCCCCGTTTGCCCGTAACCCGTGCCGTGTCCGGGTCTCTGGTCATGCATGCTCGCCCTGTCAGATTCGGATTTACACAGA
The DNA here is from genome assembly GCA_002851675.1 of Verticillium nubilum. Taxonomy (NCBI): domain Eukaryota; kingdom Fungi; phylum Ascomycota; class Sordariomycetes; order Glomerellales; family Plectosphaerellaceae; genus Verticillium; species Verticillium nubilum. Next base: position 163,345 of record NMXI01000030.1, read on the forward strand.
TGGGTGGGCATGGGTACTTCCGCGTCTCTCCACTGCGCGACTCGCATCCCGGTAAGCCTTGCTTCCTGCGTCCTGCGGGCTGCCTGCGTTGTGAGTTGCGCGTTCTGCATTCCGCTTCCTGCTTGCTGCATTCTGCATCGTGAGGGGAGGTGTGCGTACGTGGGCATGTCTGCTTACTGACACCCATCCAGTGAATTGATTGATACTTTGTGGACGAGTACCTCTATTGCTCAAGCATCGAGTGAGTAAATGAATGGGTGGGTGGGCGTTTGGTCTGTGTGAGCCACCTAGATTGCCACCACCACCACCACCACCGGGATTCCTCGATGCACTTGCCGGGCAACCCATCATGGATCAATCTGCTACACCGAGCAACTACCGGTCGTCGACCTCTGCTGCTTCCCACTGCCTTGGACACCTCCCCCGCTGGTTGTTGTTGTAAACTGCAGAGCAAGTGAGACAGTGACCGCGGCCCACGAAGTCAAGCAATGGCTTGCCCATACGTCGTGGTGGTGGCGCCGCAGCCCGTACAGTGAGCGGCCAACTGATGATGGTCTTATTTGCTCACCGCTGCTTCGCCGCACGCATGAGGGAGGATCCATGCATCAAGCAAACAAGCAGCCAGCAGCCAGCAAGCAGCCGACCGCTGCTCATACGGCACACTCTTGCCTCCTATCACGTCGCCTCGTCTCCTTGCCTCGTCGACTAGGCTAGGCTCATTCCCGCGCGCGTCTTGCGTCGTTGTCCTCACAGGCAGTCGTTTCGCTGGCCTGGGCACTGGCTGCCGTCGCAACGCAACGCGACGCATGGCAATGCATTGATCACACCATGGGAGCCCCCGTGTAACCGCGCAAACCTGCAGACACGGAATCGGGGGGAGGGGGTGTCGATGAAGCGACCTTGAGCAGGCGCAAAGCGAAACATGCTGGCATGCTTGTCATTGAAGCCACGCAGCGAACCGGCCATCCATCCCATCTGTCCATCGCACGGAGTCCCGGCCGGAACGGTAGAAGGCTGCTACTACCGGTACCTATGCCCAGTGCATTGGACTCCTTGCGGGGGCGGACGTTAGGTGAACAGCGGGGGGTCCCTCATTTCTCAAAGGAAAGAAACAAAGAACGAAAGAGAGAAAGAAGAAAAAAAAAACACTCGGTCCAATTGGCCCGCGCAGAGCGATGAGAGATTCTCCACAGAAAGACCTGCATGTGGTCGCGGTCTCGTGGGAAAAACTGGACGCGGTCAACGACCAGGGTCGAGCGGAGCTGACAAGACTCCCCTCCCCTTCCTGGCAGGGAAGAGGAGAAAGAGAGCAGCAAGGGGCCCGGCGAGGGTTTTCGTCAAATGAGGGGGGCGAGCCGACGGGGACGGCTGATGATGATTCTGTTGGATTGCTGGGGGGAGGGGGTCCGAAATCTGCTGATGTTGGCAGATGGATGCTCGGACGGGCGACGCATGCCTCGAGACCCATCGTGATGCGCATGTAGGTCTTCTGTTGGGTTTGAGGGGGCGGCGAGTTGCATCCTGCCACGAGAGTATTCTGTCGCCCGTGCTGCCATGCCATGCCATGGATTGCTCATGGCCCCATTCATTCTCCTCCTCTCCTGGCACCCTCACCGTTACCGTCGCCCAACCTTTTTCTCTACCCATACCCCCCCAGGTGCATGCCCGCCGGTCCGTTGCTGCAGTTGCATCGTCACATCACGCCCCGAACCCAAGCGAAGCGAGCGACGCGACCGTCCGGATACAACGCGTGCGGACACATCGTGCGCGCACTGTAGTCGCGAGTCACGGCTCAATCTGACCAACACCAGATGACGATGACGGTGACGGTGACGGTGACGGGCCGGCATGCGGCATGCGGTAGGGTTGCCCAAAGCTTGGACGAGGTGTGGCCAATGGCAATTCGGTATCGAAGACTGGGAGGGAAACGTCTACGTTATCGTCAGTCGCAAGGGAGAGAGAGAGAGAGAGAACGAGTAGAGCTGGATCGCTGGTTGCAACAGGCACAGGCAGCTTTGAGAAAAGAGCCAGTCCACGCCGCCACTACCACTTCGGTTCACTTCGGACATATGTCCGTCTCCGCTGCCTGCAATGCCAGCCCGCCCCTGAACATTGTCCCATCCTACTCCCTGGTCAGTGATCAGCTCCAGCTTGACGTCCCTGTTCCCTGTCCTCGTCGGAAGCATCCATCTGAACAAGGTACTCGAGGCGGTGATCGCGCCACGGGCTGTTGACCAAAGCCGGGAGGGAACAAGAAGTATTATCGGTGAACAATTGCTGGACATTTGGAGACGGCGTCGAGTGTCGGATCCGTTGTAATCCTCGTGCCGATAGAAGGATGAGCAATGAGTGCCTTGTGAGCTTTTGGGTGATGTAGTGTTTTTCTCTCCCGACCGTCGGCCCTGTTCTGATCTTTGCGATCCCACCGATCGCGCTTGGGTGCGTATGCCACCATACGAAACTCACCCGTCTATCGACCTGCAATTTTAGCTGGGCCACGACCGGCCTTAATCTGTCAACCTCCACGTCGGGCATGGATCCTTGTACACAAAGGAGGAAACGCGCAAGCGGGGAAGTGCGGGAGGGACGGGACACGACGGCTACGCGCAGGTGGATTCGGTCACGTGATTTGTGTGACAGCCGCCCCCCTACCGAGCCAGCCCAATCAAACGAGACCACGAGATGCCACACTCGAAAGCCAGGATTGAGGGTGTTGGTATGGGGCGTGAACCGAGTCTCGGAATTCCGTCCTTTTTATTTCATTTTTTTTAAATTCTCTTTGTTCCAGCGTTGTTGTACTTGTTACTTCTCTGATCGCCTTCTCTGAGACCGCAATATGTCCATGAAGCCTCCGGGCCGACATGCTTTCTATGCCCTCAGTGTGGGAGGGAGAGGCGGGAGAGACAAGTGTCTTGTTCTGTGCTGGCAGGGGTTGTCTCGCTCTGTTCTACCAGTGTATTGGCCGACTCAACCCAGTGCGTGGTGGCACTTGTAAGACCGCCAGATCCCGCGACCACGCTGGCTTGTTACAGTCCTTTCTGTAGTTGTTGGTCTGGCATAATGCCTCAGCGACAGCAAGTTTGGAAGAATAGGGATGCAAGACATCAGCTAGTCGGGGATACCGGGGGTGACGCCATTGCGCTGCCACAAATTACCAAGCGTGCGAACAGTCTGACGCTAGATTCCTGGGGCGGCAAAAGCATTTCGCGTAGAGGCCTCGTCAAGTGACCCCTTCTACCTCCGCCTCACGAGAACCAGGCTCAGACAATGTGACGCCCATACTCCCGTTGCGGCTCCTAAAGTATGCGCAGTGAAGCTTGAGATGTTGGAGATCGAAACGGTTGAGAGAGGCTCGGGCCGTAGATCTCGTACACCTGCGTCTGCATCCTGGCCCACATGGCCCATGGCGTAGGTTTACCTAGACTGCTGGACAATCATCCCCAGCGACGAGCGCACAGGCCGTGCTGATGTGGTGTGTAAATATTGTACGCTGCCGTGTTAAAGTGTCCGAGCCGTGTACCTAAGCCGCCCAATACTGACTTTATTGGCCAAGTGATTTCGCCAGCCTGCATCCTAGAAAGACTAGTCTCAACGCCCAATGACCCGGCTCGTACGACGTGGCAGTAGCACACCCTTATCATTCTGCACGGAGCCCTGATTGTGAGTAACCCCCCATCCCCCTTCACCCCCCGTGGGCGCCATTCCAAAACAAATAGCTTGAAGAAGAAAGTCTTAGGATCAATTCGGCACTGAACCCTGGCCACCTTCTTTCCGAAGCCTGAAAATCCAAGCTTGTGGAAAGGAGGAAATGCAGCCGACAGTCAGGAGCCGGCATCGGTCCTTTCGTCTGTGTGGCTGAATCGCAGTAACCGATTCTTGGTGGTTGATGAGTTGGGCGAAATGAACATAGACGAAGCTCTTGAGCTTCCCCACGCATTCTCTTTCCAAGTCGTGTAGGCGTCCAACTGTAGCAGCAGCGGGCTCATCATCTGGTCGGCTGCTTGGTATCTCAGGCTAGTAGCTGTCGTTTGTGTCCGGCAATCTGCCGACGTCCTCTGCGGCGCAGGGGCTTCGGACACTGGCGTGGAACGCAAGGTTTTGTGCCACTCTGGGACGGGAGGGGTACGCGATTTCGAGGAGTGATGTGATTAACTTGGACCGCGCGCAAGTATACAGGTACGTGGTCGGCCACAGACAGTGCCTTCCCTTGGAGATGATGGTTGACAATTCCTCCGCTCGTGATTGTTCAGTCCGTGGGATCTGGAGCGGTGAACGCCTCCATCGCGAAGGCAGCCTTCGGCCACAGTGTCGAGGCCCTAGTACCATGTGGTCTTGTTCGTGAAGCCAATCCGGTACAAGTGACCTATGAGATTCCAGTCAACCACCTCACAAAAATCTTTCCGAACAAGGCGATCTAGCAGTGGCTTGCGGATTTGCAGCAGCCCGGACTTCATGCATTTGGCTTTTCAATCAAGACTGTATCGATTTTAAACAAGTCGTCCACGGATGACATAGAGCTCGCGATAAGATGCGGGAGTGAGGGTGAAGTCAGGTTCGACCAAACGACTGGACAAAATGCATGAACAAAGTTGTTCCGTATGCGTCATGTACAAGGAATGAACGAGATGTCGGTGTTTCTGCCTCCACCAATTGCCTGGTAGTACGTCGACGTCCTAAGACGAGAATCGCCCTGGATGAAGTAACAAGCTCAGGACCTACATTTCGTTGAACCACCCAGGCAGACACAGGGTTGTTGCCATGCCGGCTTCCGAGCTCAAATGGGACGTGGACAATGATGAGACGGACAAGCTCCTAGGTCGGTGTCCAAAAGGCTGCGCGGTGTGGGAAGTATGTATCCAAAGTGCTGATCCAGTCATGTCGACCTACGTTTCGAACAACATGCATAAAATGTGCGTCTTTGGTACAGTGACGATACATGTCCAATGTACACTGTGCAGATGCAGATGAGGTGCGTCCTATGGCTGTGGCTGGGGGACTTGCGGCAGCCAGATAAATGATTGGGTGTGTACAACGGCGTCAAGTATGGAAGGCGGGAATATCCTTGAGAAGCGGGCGGGACGGGTTTGGAGGGTCGGCCCACGCGTGCTGCAGAAGGGGTTGTCTTCCCCCTTGTCGTGCACCTTGTCACCCGGCTTACGTCACCTCGAGGCAGATCAGTGCAGCAGATCGCTACGTGAAGACTCTCAGAGTCGGTCGCTTTTTTCATGTGAGTTCCCCACATAGTATCATTGCCTCGTCAAGGTTATCCAGGGAATCAAAGATCGACTGTGCGTTGCGACACGAAGGTGGTGGTCGAAGGCAGAGTGCGGAGGCCAGGTGCAGTGGCCAGGTGCAGTTCGTGTCGAATCGAGAAGTGCCTGGATCGGGAGAATCCTGGTTCTCAACCGGGATTGGACAGCTCAAGTCCAGGGTGTTGCTGGATGAGCTGGGGAGGGAGTGGGGTGGCGAGACACTCGTGGGTCGTGGGCCACCCGCCCGAACGGACCGCTAAAAAGGAAAAAGGAAGTCGTTGACAGGCGATTGGGTCGGTGGTCTCGGCGTCATCGTCGACACTACCGGCGGGTAGCCTTTCGTATCCCTTCTCGTCGGGAGCAGTGGCTGGCGGGCATCGGGGAGGTTCGAGTAAGATATTGTTGCTATTGCGAGGTTACATACAGTCATCAGGCCTGAAATGGGGTAGGGAGCAGTGGCCTAGTGAATCATCCGCTGGCATTGCAGTCCTTTCTCTTGGTTAATCTTGATCCAACTTCGACGATGGGGGGCAACGTATTTCAAATTCACGAAACTGACAGGAGATAAAAGCTGATGAGGCCGAGGATAATGCGTGGCAAAGTTTGCAGGATATTCATGATACACATCTCATTTGCCAGTGGTCTGGTCATGGCGACAATGACTGTGGTCGACAATGTCCCCACGAACCTCTGCCATTGTCGTCGAGTCGAGTAACACCTGGACAGCTGTGTGCCATTTCCGAGTCGAGGCCCTTCGAAGTACATCGAAAAGAGAGGAGGAAAAAAAGAGGTACAGAGAAAACGGATGATGGGCTGGTCCCCGCACGAGATGTTGAGGAGGGGCGCCTTGCGTTGAGCAGCCGAAATGGGGGTGTTGTGGGAGAAAACCAAAGAACGTTAAAGGGTACGAGTATCCAGGAAAGAATATAACGGCGGTCGCCAACGTTTACGCACCCCGCTTACTCCAGCGGGTGCAGCTTCTTGGTTGCTTCATGACCAGAGCAGCCACGGCCCTATGACAATACTCGGACTCTCCCTTGAAAAACCAAGGTAGTGAGTCAGCGATGTTGGCTTCATTATAAACGGTGGACAATGGGCTCTGGCATGGCATGTCAGGGGCTTCAGGGAGCGCTGCCCCGAAGTCAGGGCGCACTGGGCGATGCCCACCTTTGTCAGAGGTGCCCATGCGCTGTCCGTAGACATGAGCAGCACCATACCATGGTGGAAAGGAACGACCAAAATGACCCCCAAGGTAGGTACCTAAGAGGTAGTACCTGAGGCTTGGTAGGCACAACCACCACTCCTCACCACTAAGAGGTACGTTCAGGGCACCTTCCTTTGTCTGGCTGACAGGCGGCTGGTTGCTGGAAACTAGGCGCTCCCCGCTTTATTCCCATACGTAGATGCGCGAGGTTTGGTGCAACCATCATGTGGCATTGTTCGTCTCTCCACACCACCTACCAACCCTCGTTGTTTCCCCCTCAAAGCCCCTCCATCCTCACCATCCATGTTCATGCACCATTCGGACCGCGTCGGATCACAAGGAGGCCCTCAATAGCCTGCCCTGGCGTCCCACCATGTCGGCTGTGGTGTGTGTGCCTGAAGTCTAGTCCTAGATTCCTATTCGTCTGGTCTCCAGTGCCCAGTGCGGCGCCAACCAGCCAATCAATCTGCCGTTTCGCGACCTTGCGTTGCTCTCGCTCTGCAACAAGGTCGCCATCCGACCACTCTTTCAGCTCGTCAGAGATGGCGACCTCAAATGCGAAGGCCGCATGTGAAGCATGGGGTGGATCACTTACAATCCAAATCGCCTTCCACTAACGATTGCATCCCTTTCGCCCGTCGGACACCCTCTTCGATCAACCACGGCGACAACGGGTTGTCAGCAATTCCAGGCTCTCACACCACTACGCAGTATGCAGTATCACCAGGACGGATGGCCAGCGCCCGTTTCCAGACTCGACATTTGCTAGCGTGTGATTGGGTGACAGGGATTGCAACATTGCTATCAACCACGCGAGACGAGAGCATGCGACGAAAATGGCCCGATCCAAAGCGCGCCTTACGCCCATCATCAAAACCACTCTGCTGGGTCAGCTGGGTCCAGTTTGTTCCTCGTGTTCCGGACCCGTATTAGCTCCCCCATTTCGCATCGCTTCGTCCGGCCTCGACAACACGCAGATCAACGAGAAGAGGCACCAAGAAAGCAGCTAGTCACTTCCTCGGGCCAGGCGCGACGGATGAGGCAGTCCGCGGCCAAATGCCAAGGACGATTGTTTTTGGTCGACAAGCCCTGCATCGTTTTTGACAGTCTTGCTTCGGTAGGTAGCCAGGGATCATGGAGCTAATGCCGGTGAAGGCCCATCCCGTCCCTCCCCCCCTCAAGTCTCGCAGCTCGTTACATCACTTCCCGCTCCCCAAACCCAGGCTTTAGTGATTGACTTCTCAGTGAGCGGACGCCCCGACTGATAAGACAGCTTGCATCACAGGCTGATCTACTAATGAGCAACAGTGCTGGGAATTTTGGCGCTCAATCAGCGACCCGACGATCTGAGAAACTCGCTAATCAACGAGCGTGGCCCGAGTTTCTCGATCCTACGATGACCGAAGGACCGTTTCCGATTGAACAGGACCCCTCCCGGGCGTGTGATGTCTTTCCCGTAAAGGGCCACTTGGCCGCCGACTGTTCGTTCCTCTACTCGTCCCAAACGCACCCGACGTCACCTGTTTGTGCCTTCGTCGCCATCGTGCACTGTACTGGCAAGGGCGGGCCGCCAATGATATCTCGTCGTGTGGGCGAGTCCGATGGGATCTATCATCGCCAATGACGGAGGGCTTGCCTGGATAGCGAGACGGAGTTATCCCGTACACACCCACCCCCTCGTCCAGTTGAAGCCTGGAAGAGTGTGCCATCGACCAGCCTTCCAAGGCATCTCGTTGGTGAGATCTGCCGATGCTTGCCAGGTCACCTGCTCACTCAACCTTTCGATTGCAGCTCCACCCGCTTGCATCCTGCAACTCGAGGTTATTACTGACGGTTTGGGGTTGCAAACCTTGTCTCTGATATGCGCACTGTCTTCTCCCCCCCACAGACACCTCGTGGCCGACCCTGTCAGATCAAACGGACGCTAGGTAATCACAAACATCGAGGGCAGTTTGCATGGGTCCCATACGCACGCGGCCTTGGAGAAGCCTACGCAGCCGCCCACCACGGCACAGCCGGGATTATTTCCAAGCATAGACAGATGTCGCGCTCGCGCGCCAAGAATCCCATGCTTTTCACGCCAGCGTCCAAGACCCCATACACGATCGTGTGCCCGAAAATCTACTGCCTGCCTGTTGGAACCAGAAGTGCTGCTCTACCACAAGGAAGACTATGCAGCGGGAGACTTGACTCAGTTGTCCCTGTTTGGCCCTGGCTGCTCTGACCACCGCTGGAGTCGCGATACTCACTGTTGTCCTGCAAAAATTACTGCAGCGACCGGGTGCTGCTTTGAGCACAAATATGATTCCCTCCGGTGCATGCCCGCCACTTGACACACAACGTTCAGAGTATCTACGCACGGAGCAGGCAACCTTGCGAAATGTCTCAATTGGGATGACCCTCAACTTACCCTCATTTCGTGGTAAAAATGTAGGCAATCCAAAAGAGGTCGACCCAACAACAAATCTGGGCATGGCCCTCGTCAACATTATAATGACGACAACTCGTGCGATTGGTGCGCCTACTATACCGTTGTCGAAAATTGGATGAGAAACGGTGCTGTTCACGCCAGCCTTGATGCTGGCAAACTATGTTTCCCATGATGCCCAGTCCAAATGGCCGAATTGCAGACGTGAAGAAGACGACCTAGTGGCCCGACCTGAGCATCGTGAATACCAAACAGTCTGTCACATTAGCGTCAGCGGCACGAACCGCTGTTGCGTTGCCAGAGGTCGTGCCGGTGCATTCTGCCCACCCAGATACACGACACTCTCGGGCCGTTACAAACAAGCCAGTTCAGAGGCCCGCACAATTGGGTCGTCCCAACTTGTGGCAAGCGTCGTCAATATACAAGACAGCCTACCTGGTCGGAACACGCAGCTTTTAGTGGGTGGCTTCTCTGGCACTGTGTGGTTGTATGTACCCTGCAGCCAGCCGTCAGCAAGGATTGCGGACACACTGCGAGGCTCGTCTGCGGCCGCTTCTGCGACCGCAGCCCAGTACTGTGGGTAGGACAGCATTAGGCGCGGGACAACAGGACCAGCTTGGCGAAGCATGCCATTACATTCAAAGCTTGCGCTGTAAGTTCCTCTCATCCCCAAGCGTAGATGCACATCACCAAGAACGGGCGAAAAGCCCAGGATAATGATGGGGTGTTCACTCACATGCATGCTTGACGCGCCGTAACGATTGCAGATGTCTTTGCCTTTACTTTTGGTCGTCGCGATGCAAATCCCCATGGGCCTTCGTATCCTTTGCTTGTGTCACCAACAAGCCACCCTGACAGTATCGGTGGGTACGGTGTCGTGTCAACGAGCGGTCTGCCGCCACGCAAACGGTTAAGTCCCGAGCTCGGAGCTGTCAGAGTAAAAGGTACGTGCCATGTCTCATATGTATGCGAGACCTTGTTGTCTCCCCGTGGCGTCATGATGTCGAGGTTCACACGGGAGGCCGGCGGCGGCAGCGGTAGGGTAAGGGAGGGAGCGGCTCGCATGCCACAAGCGACGGGGCTTTGCTGTAGGACCTGAGACCTGAACCCGACAAACCAAATAGCGAAGAACCAGACGGAACGACCGACAGGAACGGCACCAACGACATCATGACTCTGTATGTGTCCACCGGCGGCGCCTGTTGACCTGAATGACGCCTGTATGCTTTCGGCCGTTCTCGTCCAAGCCCACGCGAAAGCGGAAAAGGGAGTGCCCCAGCATTGAGACACATGACACAACGCGACACGACCAGGACAGCCCAACATGGTGGAGGGCTTTGAACGGCGACAAGGTCCATCGTACCTGCAAGGCGACAAGACCAAAGCAGCCAGTGACCAAATAAGTGTGAGAGCCGGCGGACAAACATCCGTCGATGCATGATATTGCTTTTGGCCATGCTGCCAGTGCGGTGCTGAGCAGGGTCTTGAGCATTGGAGGGGGGTGCAGGTAATCCTGTCTCTTCACTGTGTACCAGCTGTGCTTGTCGCGTGTCTCTGCCGGAACGACGCTGATGATATATGGTTTGCTTCCTGTACCTTAGGCCAGACAGCAAACAAAGGCACTTGACACGTCCATTACCCTCCCTCATGTGCTCGCCGCGGTCCCTGGAGGCTGGTAGGCTTGATTGCCCTATGCGGAGCAGCCCTTGTGCTCGTTCTTGGTCACGGCACACCCCGGGGGGTGTTTATGACGAAATAGCTTAGTGACATCAGTTAACCCCTACTCACAGTCTGGTCTGTTCAGCACACGCCTGAGCCCCCAAGGGCGCCCGCCGCACACGGCTGCGGTCGTACATTAGCCTGCCGGGCCTGGTTTGGGCCGTCACGGCAGCAAGGGATACTCCCGCTTTGTCGAAACAGCGATTGGGCGGCACGACATCAACTGTCCGCCCTTCCCATTCCCAGTTCCTTTCTCGCAGTAGCCCCCGCACACGCATCCTGTCCTACTGAGAACAAGTATGGAGAGACGCGAGACAAGGCGGAGAGATCAGTGCAAGAAGGGTCTCGGGAAGTCAACAAGACAACAATCACCCGAGGCTGAAAGGGGAACATAGCCTGGGCGGCCAACTAGATGGTCGGCATCCCAAAAGTCGAGGTAGGGTCGAGACAATGTTCGGCTTCAATCGGACCCGAGGTGTGGCGTGTGGTGCGGTGCAGTGTGGTGCTGTTTCTTTGACGAGTTGGGTCGAGTCGAGCCAAAGCGAGCCGCGCCGACTGGCTCGGAGTCGAGCAAAATTTTGACCAAGCGTCGACAAAAAGGTGGACGAGCAAACAGGCCAGCAGACAGACAGAAAGATGGAAAGACAAACAAGCACACTCACCACTGGTCACCGAGTCCAAGTGTCTGGATGCCGACACCAGCCAGTGAGTGTACGCCATCGCGCCTCCACCTGGACGGCGACGAGGGCAGACAAGACAGTGAGTGGGACGCTCGCTTGAGGCTAACCCAACAAGCCGACCCCAGTCCCCGTCCAGTCGCGGCTGCCCTTGACCCTGGTGCTGGGTGGACAAGCGGGTTCCATCCAGCCCAAGCCCAGCCCGGTGCCACTTCCCTGCTGTATTGAGGTGCGCCGCGTACGGTACGGTACGGTACCGCCTGGCGTCTGTCACAGGTACCTGACCTCGCGGGCACATCCTCACCTGGTCCTGCCCACCACGACGGGACCCGACTGTCGGGGGCAGGAGAAGGAAGGGGGAAGGGTGGGGGGGGNGGGGGGGGGGGGGGGGGGGGGGGGGGGGGGGGGGTGGGGTGTTAAGGTAGCCTGCACTTGCACACGCACCCCACTACCCACTACCCACTGTCTGGTCACGTCCACAAGTCCACACGTCCACGTCCACACGTTCTTGAGGTAGCCCCTTCCTGTCCCGTCTCCAGCTGCGATCTGTTCCTCTTTCTGCTTCTAAACCATACCTTCCAACAGCCCCTCCGCTTCCTCGCTGGCTTGCAAGTTCTTTCTCTTGTCTGGTATTCTCACCAGTCTCGGTATATTTTGTACTGCTTACTGGCTTGACCTCGCCTGGTCGTACGTCCCGACCCAGGTCTGCTGCCTCTGCCTCCCTTTCAAACAACCTTTCACACCATACCTGACCTACCATCTTAATACCAGGGCCACCTTACTGCCAGGTTTCGGTCCTTCAGTCAGCGTTGGTCGGGTCTACCCAGGTGGTAAAGGTAACCAGGCGGGACCTTCCATACCTGCCTGCCCTGGCTTGCGTCCCTTGCTACTTAGGTCGACTCCTCTTTCCCCGATTACTTCTTTCGCGCCGTCCCTCCTTCCGCCGTCCCATCCCGCAAGAGCACCCTGCCGCCACTTTTACTTGACGGCTATCAGCACCAGCACCAGCACCAGCCAGCAGCGGACAGCACCAGCAGCACTGGTCCCAATAGAAGGAGCGACGCACGTACCGCCCGTCTGCACCTTCCTTGACCACTGTTGCCGATTGCACTGGCACCCGCCTTCTAGTACTCAAGCTCAAGGGGTCTGAACCGTGCCTCGCCTCGCCATCTCACCTCACCTCCCATCACCGCCTCTTTTCTTCCCTCCACACCACGCCCACCACTTTCTCGCATTCATACGACGTCAAACTTGACTTGGGCTTTGCCTTACGAATTTGGTCCCGGTTTCGGCCCCGATCTCGACCTTTGCTTCAACTCCGGGCAAACCACGAGCCCGTGCTCGTTGTGCGCCGCATTCCTTGGATTCTGGCTGCCACGAGTCTGGAAACCCAGGGTTGCCGGATTCCAGACCCTCCTTCCACCTTTGTCTCAACCACCAATTTCCCACATTCCCCCGGTCCTAGATCCCACCGCATTTGACCACCGTGTGCGCCGCCCGCCGACGCCGCCGCCGCTGCCGCTGCTTCATCTCGGACCGCTCCGAAAGCATCTGCTACTTTCTCTCTCTCTCACCCTCTCCCTCTAAATAGCCATTTCACTAATTGCGCCTGTCGCGTTGCGCGCGTCGAGGTTGCGCGAGCCTCTTGAACCGTTCATCGGCAGGCTCGCTTTCTCCAAAACCATCGTCAGCTTCGGCATGCTCTCCCAAGCCCTTGCATAATTAACTATTCACCCTTGAACCAAGAACAGCGTGGCCAGCAAATCGACAGATGCGCCTGCAATTCCCGCAAGTGTCTCTCGTATTGCATCCTTCATCCTTCATCCGTCATCGTCATCACCACCACGTCCGCCACCGCCACTACCAGCAGCAGCAGCAATAACAGTCCACATCAAACATCCTCAGCATAAGGAATCTCGGCCTCAACTTTCGCACGAGGCGACGCGCCGGCCCCCACGCGCTGGCTTCTCCTGAGTATCCGGAGCATGGCAGAGGAGCAAGGAGGACGAGGGCAGCCTTCACACCAGAGAGAAGACCCTTCGTTTGCGCGAGAAGACGAAGCCCGCCAGAGGCTACACCACCCAGGATCACTACCCCCGTCCACCGACCAGCGGTTTCCTGAAGACACGCGACCCAGGCCAGCCATGGCTGCTCCTTTGACTTTGCCGGCCATCCAGGACCATTATGGCCAGCAGCCACCGTACTTGCGAGGTTACCCTCCGCCAGACCCGCGCGGTGACCCCAGAGGCGACCCGAGAGTCGACCCCAGAGGTGACCCGAGAGTCGACCCCAGAGGTGACCCGAGAGTCGACCCTCGCGTTGATCCTCGCGCGGAGTCCCGACCCGGTAACTACGACGCTTCACCTAGTTCCGTGAACGGCTATCCTCCGCCACGACCACCCCAAGGGCCAGGCGCGCACCCAACTCAACTCCCACCGCTGCAGCCGCCTGGCCCTAGGTCTCCTACATATCCTCCGTCGGAGACGAGGGAAGATTACTACCGCGAGCGCCAACCACCGCCGCCTCATTATCCCGACCCGTACCATCAAGAGTACCATCGCGGAGGACCACCGCCTCCTGGAGCGCGATACCCAGAGTACGGTCCACCGCAGCCTGGCCCCAGGTACGAATACGGCCATCCTCCGCCGGGCGCGCCCCGATGGGATTATCCTCCAGGCGCCGTGGCGCTCCCACAAGCTGCTCCGAGACAGCGGACATCGATTGCCTGCAGGTACTGTCGCAAGAGGAAGGTATGTGTGGTTCGAGAACATAGCCCTGCGGGACTCGTGTCCTTCTTGTGTTCCTTGTGTTCTTTTTACTAATCTTCGATCTCTAGATTCGCTGTAGTGGGTATCAGAGTGCGCCAGGAGGGAAGTGTGTCAACTGCAGCAGGATGAACCAGGAGTGCATTTTCCAGCCTGTATCCTCAAGCAGCTCAACGGCCTTCATTCCAGTGTCCGCCGTGCCAGGAGGTGTGCCACCTGGAACGACGCTTTATGGGGCATATGGCCAACCGCTGCCGCCCAGTTCGATGCCCCCCCACCCGCATCCCCAGCAGCCGTATCCTCCTGGCGGCAATGGCTATTATCAGCAACCTCTGGCTTCCCCGACGGCTTCGTATCCACCATACGATCAGCACCGTGGGCCCAACAGGCGACGACCGCGAGAGCCAGATGACGGGGATGAACTACGCCCACCACCGCCGGACCCAGCTGCTGGTGATGATCCACGACGAAGGTCCCCTGCAGCATCCGACTCGAACCACAGCAGTCCCGGGAGTTACATGCAATACCCACCAGGCCACAGCGGACCATTTGACCCTAGAGGCCCTCCTGCCCGTCAGAGTCCTGGGCAGTCATCTTTGGCCCCTTTGTCAACGTCCGGTGACGACCGCAGCGCCACCTCTGGTGGTCAACGTCACAGCAATTCGTCAACACCAGCCGCCTCTTCCAGTTCTGTTATGAGCCTGAACAACCTGATGGAGAACCCATCGGATATCGATAGGAACATGCTTGGGCGACTCAACCGTTTGCCTGGGTCCGGCCGAGGGCGGTGATGGTTGACCGACATGTATGGCCCCGCGAGGGGTCCGAGGCGGGACTGGATCCTTTTACGACAATCGCAGCGTCGACACGCGTACGAAGAAGGGGTCTGCTGGTCAGGCGCGCATCCCCCTTTGGATTCGAAATTGCGCGGTCAAAATCACAAACCCGGACCTCGACTTTGTTTCTTTCTTTTGCAATTACTTTATCTGTTATTGTGGTTCTAGCAGCATCGATACGGCAGGAGGAGGAGGTATTCTTTGATTCTGGCAGTCGGCGGAGGCACGCGTCTTTTTTCGGTCTGGTTTCGCCAGCACAACACTGTGGAGGGCAAAGTGAGGCGCAAAATCGGATCTGTGGCTTCGGCGGGAGAGAACAAACGGATGTGCTTTCGGAGCCGTTCTGTCGATATTTCGACTTGTCTTACAAGGTCAGCACGGTTTCGCAGGAGGTTAATTTTTGCCTTGATAGAGCTGTTACGTTTCTCCCGCTGCTGGGAGTTGCCAGGGTGTTGTTGGCTGGATTTCTTTCCGTTCAGTTGTTTTGATTCCTGCTTGCATTGCTATTCTCGCAGTCATTTCCCCAAGGGGACGGATGGGTTAAGATTGGCCTGCCTCACGGCAAATGTCTTGTTTGTTGCGAATGGATTCCTCGTTTTGCTTCTTCAGAGTGTTTCGTTCGTTGCTGTTGTTACTGCTGCTTCCCTCTCACTTTGGATTACGGTTGCGCGAGCGACATTGGCGCTCGGTGTGCAAAGGAAAGGGGAAAGGGAGACAAGATGGCGCCGATGATGGACTTTGGGCCGTTTCAGGGGCTGTCGTAAAGGCGGGAGGAGATGATGGACTGTCGAGAGTTCCCAAAAATTCAAGCTGTTGTTTCTTTCCCTCTTCCTTGGCCAACCATCGGAACGTGATCGCTTTTGGCATGACACTTGCAGTGGATGTGTGGCGCTGGATGTGCAGGAAGCTTCGAAAATGGCAGCTAAAACTGTCTACAGTACTATGCAGGACGAAGAGGTAGATTGCCTTTCTCCACTTGGTGCTGGCAGCATCTTGCACGTCGTCGCACCGCTGGTCGCCGGCCAACACGCGCACACCATCGCAGAGTTTAACGATGGAGAAACTGTACTATCCATGCGGGCACACCAACTGCTGTGTACCGCGCGCGGACTACCTCGCATCATCTTTGCCGGCCTTCGGCCTGAGGACCCAGCTGGATTCTTCTCTAGGTTACCAGGCCGAGCGAGATACATGGTAGACACGGACAGATGTGGCAGGAGGGGCAGAAACCCGTCTGGCGGAACCTGTCCCAGCCGAATGGGGCGCGCGAACAGCGGCGGGCGGCAAGCAAGAACCTGAGAGGAGCGAGCGAGCGAGCATGGAAAAGCCAAAACAAAGGTGACGCGGCCAACGCTACGGTTCCGGTCAGCTGGGTAAAAACAGGAGCCAAGCATCTCGAGAACAAAGAAACGCGGGAAAGTGTTGGATCTGCCAATTTGCCCAAATTTCATGGAGGCCCACTGTAATTCGATGTTTGGAGGGTGGTACGCCCAGGCTTCACGTCAGTTCCGGGTCTCGCATGGATCTTGTTCTCTGTGAACGGATAATCAAGGTCCACGGAGGGGTCGGAATATCTCCGTTCACCGCGGGGCAGCCATCGGTGCTGTTAAGTTTGCTCTGTCTCTTGCAAGCGCGCGCACACACACACACAAACTAGACTATACCCCCCAAATTTGCTTGCCCAGCTCCGAGTCTACGGCAGAAAGACACGTATACAGATGACCCGGACTGTAATGAGAGCTTTTTTTCTGGACCAATGCCAAGAGGAGAATGCCAGGCGGCATGTCTGTGAGTAGACACTCTAGTCATAAGTACCTTTTGGCAAGTCAGAAAGTATCAGATGAACAGGCAACAACAAGCGCATGCGACTTGACAGACCCAAACTCTTCCATCGAACCCCTCATCAGGCGGTGTAGGGGCTTCGGGGATCAAAGCTGTTCGCCAAGTCGGAGTGTTTAGCACACAGACGCTCCTCCCGAGAGCAGCAGGAGGGGCGCGGGATGGTGAGGGGCAGAACGGGGTCAGGCAGAGTGAGCATACGTGAGTGAGACGACGAGTGTAGTGTTGCGGCCTTGACAGTAACAGCGGTATCCTTGCCGGAGGTGATATCGGTTTCCGTTCGCGTCCTTTTTGCTGCTTCAACTGACAGCCAATTACTCGCCTTTATCTGTGCTTAATGGCTGCAGTTGGCAACAACGGTTTACGGAGTCTGTGTGGGTTGAGGGGAAATGGAGGGGAGGGGGGAGTAAATTGAAAATCAAAAGGGGAGAGGGGGGGCGGCGCGGACGTTTCTGGTGATGGGTAGTCAGGTCTTTTCGTCCCGCTCAAGCGGCGGCGGCATGCAAGCAAGACCAGCTAATGCAGACGATCTGGCCCGCGGACGAACGTTGGCACCTGGGTCAGGACTAACGCAGGCAAGCTGTTGATGTGCGGTCTAATAGATGGTCGACGACAGGGAGGGGCGGGCGAGGGTCGACGTGCGCCGTACATTGGCGTCTACAAGCAGCCGGACGGAGACGGGCCTCGCTAGGTCGTCTTGTCTGTGAGCCTTGGAGCGCGGTTATTGGGTGAGATATTGCGAACCAACAGAAACGGGGCAGCCCAAGTTCGGGCGGAAGTTTGGACCTGTCTGTCCTGTCGAGTCGTTTGCTTGACTAGCTAGCCCACCAAGTTCGGAGACCCTCGGTGAGACCATGGCCGAATTAGCGTGATGTACGCTTCCGGAAGCCGAAAAACGGCTCGATGTGTTGATGCAAGTGATACGTTGCGAAGCCACCGGGCTCACCGACGGGCTTATACACTTTATCCTCTAGATCGTGTAGGGGCCGCTTAGGGGCTTCGGCTGGCCATCTGACAAAAAGAAGATTCCGGGTGTCTCCTCGCCCTACTGCTCCCAGCCCACATGGTTCCGATGAATGTCGATCAAACTCAGCTCGCATGGTCATGAATTAAAACTAGGCAGAAGGCGGGCGCCGCGCCAGAGGCCCGTGTGGACGGGCGGGTGAGGGATGCCAGGAGAAGACACTTGGCGACCTTGTGCAATTCGAGTAGGGTCGCTTGACGAGGAACAAAGAAAATCCAATGGCCCAGGCCACGGGCGAAGCGTAGCTCGTGGCGCCGTGACATCGCTAGATGTCGCTGAGAAGACGTACAATCCTCCCTTCACAAGCGTGCTGAGCCTGAGGGAGAGGAGTCATCGGGGAACAGGTGAGGCGCTCCAACTTGCTTTGGACGAGTTGCGGCAAGGGGTCGCTCGTGGAGGGGGGTGGGACAGCTAGGGAATCTATCCTAAGCCAAGTGATGGAATAGGCGGAGCTGAAGGCGCTTGTTTGTACTGTGCGCTTTGGAACGGTTGAGAGATGACCTGATCTCGCGGCCTAGCTCCCTTTTCTTGGTGCGATCCAGCTACCATGGAAAGCCATGCGAGCGGGGGGCAGCGCATGTTTGTCACTTGTCAGGGGGCCGGCCAGTCGTCCTTGAGATAGGTTGATGACGCCGGATGTGACGCGAAACGGCGTGGACGATGGCAGCTGGTAAGGAGGCGTCTGTGCCTTGGGTTGATCGATCATGTTATCCGAACGGAAGGTCGCGGGTGGAAAGTAACCGCTTCAACCTTGTCCCATGGTTGCTAAACCTGACCTTCCTACGACTTTGAGAAATCAGGATCTCCCAAGGTTCGCTAAGGACCAGCCTCCCGATCTTGTTCATCACTATCCATGTCTGTGCCCAGACCCAAGTCCGTATCCTGTAACGTGGTGCTGGTAAAAGCCAACACCTGCATCTGCGCCTGCCTGCCCCAGGCATGATGGATTATGTGCGAGCACGGCACAGGCGATGACCGCAGCACGAGCTCGTCACATGCTGTAGGGGCGTGTGTCTCTCTTCCGGGTTTGGTGCAAGCGACAAACTGCAGATATATGCTTGCATAGAAAAGAAAGGTCCTCAGTCAGCAATCAAAGCGTGGCGTATGCTGGCGCTTCGCAGCACGGATTCAATACCTCAGCCTGAACCCAAGCTCAAGATCGAGTCGAGGTATGGCCCCGAACGTGACGGGCAATAGCCTCGATGAAGCGTTTGGCCCGTCCGCTTCGTCTTCAGCCTTGGTCGGCCATGCTGCATTGAAAATCGGCATGCTGTGTCGTAAACAGACTAGTACCCATGACAGGGTGAATCAAGCGGCACCTTGCGACATGTCTGCTTTCAGCCGGTCGACTTGATCTAATAACATGGCTCAGCAACGCGTGTTGTTGGTTGGTGTTGGAGATTGGGACGGGGAGTCAACTGTCAGGACCGACGAGCCGGGGCAGCGGGGACTGATACGCATGCACTTTAGGGAAGGAGCGAGGGGCTCTAAGGTTGGTAGCGCTCGCTGCCGGGACTGGGGCGTTGGGGATTTGTCGAGGTCACTGCGTGGAAGTTGCGATGCTGGGGTGTTTCCCTGCCACTTTGGTAACGCACGCATCACGTCGTTTTCTCCTTTCCTCGTACCTACCGGCCAGCGAGATCCGGCACGAGGTCCCAGACCGCAACCGGACGTTGTAGGATGTCCTCGCGGGCGACTCGCTAGACGGGTCGTAGCGATCATCATCTCTCGGAGACTCACTAGTTTCTGTTCTTGTTTTCCATCGACCTCCCAGTCAGCAGGCCTGATGTGGTTTCTGCATCCGTCCAATGCCACCGCCATGCTCTCCCGGACACTTTGCTACAAGCAGTGCTGTCCTTGTATGTGTATACGCCAGGGAGGAGTCTACATGCTTCGCTTTTTGGCCTGGTGACACAGTCCGAAGCCGTTATCGACAACACGCGTGGGGTGGCGTGGCGGGTCCGCGGGCCAAGGTGTTTCTCTCGGCGAGGCGAACATTCCCCAGAGAACTGAACAATGCTTTCAGCTTGCATTCCTCCTTGCAGGTGCAGTGAAAATTCTCTTGACCCGTCGTACCTTTCCACATTCTTTATCCCTTGCCAGGCGACTCTGTCGCCAAGCCATGCTGTCTTGCCGGAATCATCCATCAGCAGGCCACTGAGTGCGCAGCAGCCGAGACATCAATGCCGTGCTGCTGCCGCCGTGGCAGACATCTAGTCGAACGAATCTGACATTCCATTGCTTTCTTTCACTGTACCTCACCAACGCCTTCCTTTCGTCGCTCCTCCCGCTGTGGTAGCTGAAGATCTGGGCGGACAGTTGCTCTTGGGTTTCGCTTTAGTTGTGCAACTCAGCCGGGCTGTTATCCCACAGTGCCGTGCCGTTGGCCAAGATTCATTCTTCGTACTTTAGTTTAGCGAAGATGGCAGTGGCTGACAAAATTTACAGAGACAGCTCTCCATCTCGGGCTGGACGAATAACGTGATCCGACACTTTTCGATCCTGCCCGCTCCACGAGAACGGGAAAGGAAAACAGTTCAA
Source organism: Verticillium nubilum (assembly GCA_002851675.1). Lineage (NCBI taxonomy): Eukaryota > Fungi > Ascomycota > Sordariomycetes > Glomerellales > Plectosphaerellaceae > Verticillium > Verticillium nubilum. Next base: position 183,630 of record NMXI01000030.1, read on the forward strand.
CGAAGCAGAAGCTCTCTGTCTTCGACACGAATCGTCGTTGGTGTCTACAGAGAACGACATGATCCTCAGCAAAGTTGAACCCCAGATAAAGCAGACTTTTTTCATATAATGGCGACCGACAATCCAGATAATTACTGTGCATGACGACAAGCGGTGTGAGCAATTCGAGAACGCGATCCAAGGCCACAGTCATGCCCACGCTCGGCGACTTGCGATACTCCCTTGCTTGGCTAAGAATGTTGCCTACGGGCACTCTTTCCGAGCCTGAACCTGTCCCGAATCCCCCCTGTGTCGACCCTGTATCGATCCATGGCCGCAGCAGATATTTTTGGGGCGATGCTACGCGCGATTGATGGGTCGTCAAGGCTCCAGACAACCTGATACATGTTGGAAGAAGGGTTAGGGTTACGCTGCCTGATATGTCTGTTGAGATGCTGGTACTTTGGTTCGCGCGCAGAGGGAGTCGAAGGTCGAGGACAAGGCTCGGTACGGCCCGACGCTCCCTGTCAGACTTGAAAAGGTTTTTCGTATCTGTCTCGACCACATTCCCGTTGGAAACTGGATATGACCCAAGGGACTGGTACGCTATCGATTTAGACCCTGACCGCCCTTCTTCTTTGTCTTTCTTTGTCTCTGACTTCCTGACCCAGGCAAGACATCATTGCCAACCTCTTTCCGACGCGAGCGATATCCCACAAAGTGTTCGGTCAGTAGGAGGTCCATGGCGTGCAGCAAGACTCTTATGTTCAAGAAATCTTTTCTTGAACTGCACCGCCTCGCACGGTGTGGGGCTGCTCAGTGATGAGGCGATTCCAACCATCTCGATTACCAACCCCGGCGACCATCGCCAGATGGCCATTGTCAAGCATGTCAAACATACATCGGGAGTGAAAGGTAAGTTGGAGAGAGGAAAATGCAGGCAATGGGATCAAACAAATGTTCTTGTTCCATCTACGCACCCCACCAAGTTGTCGAGCTACCCACTTGCCCAAGTCAACCAACCAAACCGCAAGCGACGATCTCGTTCTTGGAAGTCGTCATAGTTTAGGCGTCCCATTTCTGACCTGCGATACAAGTAGGATCAAATTTCCGATCGAAACTCCTCATTGCCCAGACTTGGGGGGGCATGTCGTGTCCCATGATAGTTGATCCTCCGGTGCTTGTGTGTTTCTGCATAAGGAACTCTGGCACGTAATGTGGTTTCTGAGATGTTAACAAACAACAGAAACATGCCAGGATTCCGGCTGTTACCAGGACACTTTCTGATCATGATCGTTACTGCGAGATTTCCCAGGGGCAAAGCGCCCTTGCTCATCCCTCTAAGTGGAGGTAATCAGCGAATCAGTAAGTCACTTCCAAGAACGTTTGCGCCGCAACGACAACGAATGCCAGCGCATGCGATTATGCCAGAACTAGTATTTATTAGTCAAAGTTGACGGCGTTGCACAACATGTGCCTACGAAGCCTGACGACGCAGGGATTTGATAGTCAAGGGCTTCTCCAAAACCATGTTTTGCATGACAGGAGGATCCAGTGTAATTGCTCCTTTCCATGGCCACACTTTCAGTGTTTTTCACTGGTCTTCGCAGTGTTACGCGCGTGGTGTTCGGATGTTTTAGCGGCTCATGCATTTGCTACCTATCCATATTCGCTATGTATAGAGACCTTTCCTCGCCTAAGAAAAGCCTATGAAAAAGCCATTCAGCCAGTCACGATGGACTTTTATAGGATATCCGGGTCTTCGGAAATATCTCTGACCATATATGCCTGCTTTTCGCTTGCGCGTTATCTAGGGAGACCGATATCATGACTACGGACGACCACGGGCCAGGGGGCCTGGACCCTAGGGGTTACCGGCAGATCAGGGGGCCGAACGTTAGCAGAATCATATATATATATACAGCCAGAGGCCCAGATAAGGAGAAGGAGGGCATTGATAATTCTACGTCTCTATAGCTACCTACTAACAGACTCATTGCTTGTCCTTCACTCATTGCCAAATTATCCTCTTAACAACCGATGAGATTTCATATTAGTCCACTGGGATTGAATCGAAGTATCTAGGGAATAAGAATGACAGATGTGGCCAGAGACTACCGTTTTGTAGATGTGCTATCTTCTGTGACCAAACACTAATGTATCTGACTGTTTTCCTCGAATCCGTACACATATCAGGTCCCCGCGCGAATACCGTAGGGCTATTGCGGTTGGAACCAACATAAAGCAAATACATTTGCCGAGAAGAACCTCGAACAGAAGATTGGTAAATCATCTGAGTCAGTCCCAAATCCTCGAGGTGATGCTATTATATTCGAATCCTGTGGGTGTTCATATTGTCGACATACCCGTTACCAGTTCGATATACGCACGGCAAAGGCGTACTCGACGTAATCCGAGTTCAGGAAGACCCGGACTTGAAGTATGTACTCACTGTCTTTTTAGCAGACTGGAGCGAGCCACCGGACCAACTCGAATCCCGTACCGAGTTCAAGCGACGCGGCAACTGAGTAAGCCATGTGGCACATCGCGGTTATTCCCAATCGTCCCCCACATCTGAGAAGCTTTGCCGTCTGTAAGACCACGCGGCTTCTTCTGGTGAATGCGCAAGGCGTCGGTGCCGCTGGCTAGCAGCTCGGTCTGCCGCGCATTTAAGCTTCGGGACTACTGAACGCTAGATGAACTGGATCACTTGGGGCAGAGCGGCGGAAGCGAGGCAAGACACGTGGAAATTGTCGGCTACAGGTAGTAAGTAGCCTTGGGTAGGTAGTCATGGTCTCATTATTGTTAGAGGCGGAGCCTGGCGGCCTCTGTCTAGAATCATGGTATCATGCGGAGTAAAGGGTCCGCTTGCTGCCTCAGTGGGCTCGTGAAAAGAAGCGCCGTATACATCTTGTGCTCTCTCGTCTCCTCGCCTACCAGCATTCCCCGTGCTAGGCACTCCGCAGCATTCTCTCTGGCGTGGGCGTCGTGGAGCGTGTCTCAACACTCCTCTCCTCGCGGAATGTCATGTGGCCGCTGTTGTCGCCGTTTCGCTCAAGGACAAAGCAACGCTCCGCAAAAACGCCCTGCTCATTCTGTCGACGCCAGGCGGCGCTGAAGCGGCGGACCATAAAGCGCCGCCAGCCACCGACGTTGATGGTCATGCGGCGCCAGGGACGCGGGCCGTGGCCCGGTGGGGCCCTCGCTTCGGCGTCTTGTTTGCATTGCATGAGATAGCCAAAGGTGCGCATCGCGGCGTCGTGGTCGCGGTCCATGCCGGGGTGGACAACCTCTAGGGGATGCAAAACGGTCTGAACGTGTAATGTGAGGGTGTGGAGTTTCTTAAAGGCGCAAATGGCACGAAGGAACTCGGGCGGGTCGCAGAGGGCGATGTCCATGTCGATCTCGAGAGTGTGGACGAAGGGGAGCCGGTGACCGAGAATTTCGAGGTCGGCCGGCCACAGGGTTGGGCAGCGGCGGTCCTCCTCTCCGAAGCCGACGTGATCGCGGAACCGCAGAACCTGGAGTGTTGATGCGTGCGCTAGGATGCCGTCGAGCGGGAAAGCTGAGACATGACATGTTAGGCTCAGGGTTTGCAGGGCTCGAATGTGCTTTTTGACGAGCAGGTAGAGGCCCTGTGTCGCATCCTGTCGCTTGTCGGTGAGCTGATGAGCACTGTAATCCTCGCAGTGAAGTCGTTGAAGATTTGCAAGGTCGTGGAAATTGACGGACACGAGGAAGTTGAAGATGGGCACAGACACAAGATCAAGCGATTCGAGCTTAGAAAAGTCCCAATTCCTCGCCACATCTTCCCTGGTGTGATTCCAGTCGTATGACTTCAATACCAGTTCCTTGAAAGCTGGCATACGCTCACTTGGGGCGAATTTGAAGTTGGTCCCCTGGCCACGGTCCTCGTAGTGAAAGATCTCGAGCCTCCGCGAAAGCAGGAGCAGCTGCTTTAACGAGTTTAGCCGTGTCGTCAAGGGCGGGGCGGGGCTGGCCAGCTTGAGTGTCGTCAAGAGGTCGGTTGGGATCGCTCGGACGTAGGTGTCGCGCAGATGACCTTCAAATTCTCGCAACGGCAACCCTTGCACATGAAGCTTGGTCTTCTGATGGCGCGTCTGCTCCGACTTGAGGACGTCAGAGGGCAACCACAGCAGGCCGCTGTTGAACTCGGCGTCGATATAGTCCCATCTGCGTAAGACTGTATCAGATGAAGGCTGGTCCAAAGCAGGACAATCTGGTCGCCTTTCTGCAGCAGGGCTTACCGGACAGATTGAAGCCTTTGGACCCTGTCTAGCACGCTTCTGATGCCGACGGGGTCCAAATTGCTGCGGGCCACCACATGGTTGGTGTGGGCCGCTACGTTTCGAAAGAGGTTAGGGTATCGCGCCTCGGCATCTTCAGACACGATACTCTCGTTGAGGCACAGAATATGGTAGACGATGGGGGTCGCAATGGCCTCGAATCTCCTCGACAACCGACGGCTCGCCGCGGCTGACGAGGGATCAATGTCCCAGAGCTATAGTCATGTCAGCTGAGGGTCCGACGTAGGTTCTGAACAGAGGCATGTCCTCACATGCTCGATGATAAGGGCCAGCAGCTCGGAGCTGAGGTCATTGAGAGACCATCGCTGTGCTGCAACTCGGCGTGAGGAGGTCGCCATTCGCATGCGCGATGAGGTGCGGCAGCTCAACCCGTCTCGACGGGGAGCAGGCAGGAGGAGAAAGGGGGAGGAGAGGAAGGCGAGAGGAAGATGTGGTGAGGCGGCATTCGATATGAGGCTCGCCAGAGAAGGGATAGACCCCCTTGGCTCGTGGAGAGGGGGCAGCTTGGTTTTATTGGTGAGGTTACCGTCGCCATGGGCCGCAAAGGGTCGGGCGGGCTTGTCTATCGAGATGGAGTTGGGATGGTGCAAGATCATGGTCCGCTCGTTGACAGGTGCGCTAGGCTTCATGGGGAGAATGTCACGAGCCAGGTCGGTATGGGGGCAGAGGCCAGGGAAGCGGGAGGCGGGCGTGGCAGATCGGGGACCGGGGACCCAAGGATGCCAGCGAACGGCGCAAGCAGAGTCTAGTGCGGAGATGATGCAGGCGGGCCGGTAAGTGATCCAGTAGAAGGGCGGCGATCCAGGTTGAGGGGTGGAGGTGGAGGAGGTCGACAACGAGGCAAAGGGACGATACTAAGATGGAAGACTGGGTGGGGGGGGGGGGGGGCCGCAATGTGAGGGGAGGATCAGGGGGTGCCGGGCAACTGGATCGGAGTTGGAGCCGATTCCCAGGGGTGGGAGGAGGGCGAAGCAGATCGATTTGATGGGCAAGACAGGTTAAGACGGTGATGGTGACGAGTCGGAGAGGGAGAGAGGAAGAGAGAGAGAGAGACAGGGTAGGTCACTTGAATGTGCGAGATACACTTGTATCTACGAGGAAAACATACCACCAGGTCACACTCTTTCTGGTAGCACCGGCCACGCAAAGGCAGAGCCAGAGGCAGAAGCAGGAGCAGGAGCAGAAGCAGAAACATGTTCATGATTCGCTACCTATTGTTTTGTTTGAAGCTGGGGAGAGGGGCTGGCCCAGCCCAGGAAGAGCCGCCGGAAGCAAGATGGGAAAGAAAGGGAAGAAGGAGACGAAGAGGTGTTGTTCGCAAGAATGTCCCAAAAGGGTAAGAAGCGAGCGACAAGGTGAACGAGGTGAAGCATGAGGCGCGAAGCATGAGGCCGGGGGGACCTGTGCCCCATTTGACTTTGAGCTGCATATGCATGCATGTATGCAGATACAGGAAGAGGCTGAGATCGGTTATGCCACGTAGATGCAATGAGGGCTTCAGGGAAGCGGGGTTCTCCTTCTGACTTCCTTCGCCAGCATGACCCTGCTCCCACGTTTTATCGTCGCAGACAACCGATGTAACGAAATAGACAACGATTCGACGAACGAGGCATCACCTGCGAACGGCATCTCCGGAGGCCTTTCCGTGCTTCCAGTACCGTCGTACCAGTTCGTACCGGCCGGTACACAAGTCATCTCTATGAACCGGTTCGCCCCCGTCAATCGCATCTCTCGATGGTCGTTCAACCCCAGCACAACGTCGATCAGCTTCCCCTCACTCCCCTGTCTGCCCTGCATCACACCCACCGACCTCGCTACTTTATTACGATACCAACCACGTTGGTCAGAGCACAGGACCCAGAGCCCTGCGACCGCGGCGATGGGATGGAACCCCCCTTCCCCCTCGGCGGGCATTGTTGATTCTCATCGTTCAAGACCCTTCCAACCCGCAGGCCGACCCGACTGACGACCGCTGATCCCGCGCTTGCAATTCTCTGTCGCTCCACTACAACTGAAAGTCTTCCGTCATCGTACATCTCACATGGCACAGCCGGCCAGACAACCTGTCGCCTGTTCAATAAGTGACGCATCGTTGTATCTACAGCCTGAGCTTGACCGACAGTCTGGTCCGGAAAAGGAAGACAGGAGGACGCACCAGAAGAGAAGGAAGAAACAACACAAGGTTCCAAACCTCCGACGTCAAATTAGCCAGCCGGAACCCCTTCTTTTGCGCCCAGACTCCCGCACAACCGCCAGTTTGGAGACCCCGGTCAAGCGACCTGGCATGGCAAAGTACCTACGCAGCGGTCCCGCCAGCCAAAAAAGATGGGCTCCTTACCCCCCCTACTGAGGAGAACAGGTGCCAGGTTCTTGGACGAATCGCATCAAGGGGCACAAGCCAGCCCGCTTTATTACAAATGTCGGTCCCTGACAGCGCCATTCGCCCACCCGATTGTCCGTACAAGTGACGAGAGCCAGTCAAGTGACATCCCAATATGCATCCTGCGCGGCGGACCCGTCGTCGTGGTCGTGGTCATGGACATCAAGCCGCTTTTGGTTCGTGTCGCGATGCCCGCTCGGCGCTGACGCCGCTCGCCTGCAGTAGCTTTATAAATACCTAGGGTTGTATTGCCAGTGCTTGCTGACAGCATGCCGTAGGTTGGAACGCACACTTTGGTAGAGAACCGCCCACAGACGCACGCTTCGTCGCCTCGTTCACGGTGGGAGCTGCTCAGCTCTCCCCGAAGCGAGCGATATCACACCGAACACGAGTCCCAGCCATGTCTTGATCTCTACCACCGATCGACAACAGCCCGCAAGCCAGAAGGTTTGAGGATCAGCCTCAAACGGCCCTTGGACTATCCGAGCTCTTCGGCCCCGTTTCGGAAGTCTTGTCAGGGTTCAGTTGACGTCTGGTCCACCACCGTTCGCATGGGCCGTCATCTGATCTCCCCCGCGAGCCTACCCCCCACCCCCGGTCTTGCCGTTCGTTGTTCGCGCGACCACGACCCCGGAGCTCTCAGAGATGCGAGTGGTTCATTGCATACAGGTCTGGTGTGCCCCGTGCCCCCTGATTGGGGACGCTTGTCACGAACATTGACCCCATCCTTCTCGGTAAATCTTCCGAATTCTAGCTCACCTGCCGAGCGCCGTTGCCTCAACTTGCTGCAACTACATTGTTTGCCAGCTTACCTGCTACATGGATTCTTCCCCTGCGCCTGCGACTGCAAGCTGTCCCAGTCCAAACAACGAGAGAGAGATCCAGATGGACGCACCTCCTGTTCAAGAAAAGATCAGATCATGAGCTTCCTTGCCCTGGGGTAGCAGGAACATAGTGATCCAGTCTCGTCCATATCATGTGCCAGCCAAGCCGGGAGGCGCTGGAAAGTTTATTCCGCCTAGATTACTCTATCGAGTCAGGCGCCGTCCATTGGATACTGACTGGTATGTTCATGAATATCAATTTCGTCTGAGTGGCCGTCTAATTCTTTACTCCCACCAACGCCTACCCCTCAAAACCCCATAAGCCACTAGCTAGCGATGACGCACGACGGCAGTGCAATGACATCTAGACAACCCTCCTGACTGCAGGTCCGTCTCGACTAAAGCGTCTGCAGGCCATGCACAATCGACGATGGCTGTGGCTGATTCGGGACCAGTGACGATTGACTAGGGAACGAAATCGTCGGAGATTAGATCTGGGGCAGTTAGGGTGTGTCTACCGCCGCAGCCGCAGTAAGATTACATGTCCAAATCGCAGTGCCTTCTCCTTCGCCGAGTTTCTATAGTAGCTGGTCAAGACTACATGTGCAGCTCGGAACACAATCGACGGCGTTCCAGTCGCCATGAGACTGTACCTGGTACATGATACTATCGACACTGTGATCGATTTCCGGTCTCTACTCGAGTCAAGTCTTGTGAAGCAAGATTTGAAGCCACGAAGGATGCCAATCAACCACCTTCCCCTTTGACGTACCGCTTGATTCTGCCACCCTGCCAGCGGACGGAACCTCACCAGAAAGAGCGGCACCCCACTGGACCACCTACGTAGCCTTGTACAACAAAAATATCCAGGGTGGAGTTTCTCCGGGGCCCGCCAGCCTGACTCAATTCCCCATCGTTGCGCCTTACATCGAAGCCAAGCATGCCCGCCGAGAACTTTTGGGGCAACCCATGCAAAAGCAACTTTATTTCGACAAACACCTGCCAAGGTCAACGCAGCAAAATGACACGCACGGGGTGGGTTGCCTGCTTCGCAAGAGGAGGAATGTCACCGAACTTGTTGGTCACAGAAAAAGAGATAAGGCCAACATCACCCGGGGATGCCTCGCGCGCGCTGAAACAGAATGCCTGCTTGATCTGCCTACTTGGCTTGCGAATGAGGAACACACAGAAAAAAAAAATTAGAGGATATCGTTCTCTCGCCTCTTGTTCCCTGTTGCGTACATTGTCTTTACACAGGGCACATCTGCCCTGCTTTTCGTTGCCCACGCCCTCAGCTACGTGTCAAAGTGTTGGTTATGCCCGAGATAATCGAGCATAGCCACCAAAGGAACATGCCGGGATATAAAGAGGTACATCTCGAACCTCCGGAGGCCGTCGTGTCTCCCTCCTCAGTTGTTCACTCGCGTAACTCTTATTGAATGAACGCATCACCTAGAGTCGTAGATATCATCGTCGTCCCGCGGGTTCCGGCTGCCCTGCGCGCCAGGCCCCGCACCGTGCATGGTTGCGTGCCCCACAGCGCTGTCCTGTCGGCCTACGTAGCTCGGCGTCGGGTTGAAGCCGGGATGGTACGGATCATTCGCGAGCCGGGGCGCCTCGCCCTGCGGCTCCGAGGGCGGGACGGGCGGCGCGCCGCGCAGCGGGGCGGGTGTGGGGTCCTTGAATGGGTCACCGCCAAAGTCGAACATTTGTTCCTTCGGCGGGAGGCCCGGCGGGGGTCCGGCCGGGGCCGCAAAGTCTTCGGCGCTCTTGTCCTTGGAGCCGCCGACGGCTTTGCGGGGTGGCTGTTGAGGCGCGGGTGTAGAGGACGTGGAGGTTGGCTGGGAGGGCTGCCATTGCTGCTGCTGTTGGCGGGGACGGGTATCGACAGGAGGAATGGGGGGTTGGCCATTGGTCATCTCGGGAGAGACAGTGCTCTGAAGGTTCCGTTCGGAGTTGCTATTGAGGCCAAGTTGCTTTCGGGCATTCAGGACGCCTCGCTGGTGCTGATTGAGAGCAGTCTGGAGTTGCTCGTTGGCGTCGATGAGGCTCTCCATGGTGTCATTGTCGGGAGCAGGGTTCTCGGCGAGCATGTAGAGCTGTATGCTCCGCGTCGCACTCTGGCAGCGATCGGCAAACTCCTTGACGAGATCGTTGTTGAGGAGCTCCTGCGGCGGAGTGTTGTTGACGACTTGTGAAAGGAGCTTGGCGGAACTCCGGGCTTCTTCGAGGCGGCTGGCGAGCTCTGCCGGACCCGGAAGCCTCCGGTTTGAGTGGCTCCTAGCGAAGTAGTTGGAGTTGTGACCGCCTTCATTGAACTGTGCCGCAGACATCTGTGGGACGGAATGCGCGCCTTGAGGATACTGAGAGAAAAAAGAGTCAGTTCTTGCCGTGCCAAAAAGTTGAAGTGGTCACCGGGACCTACCCTAAAGTTCCTCTCTCCGCGCTGAAAGGCGCGCTCCTTTTCCTTCTTCCACATGTATACCAAGTCCTTGACGCCCTCGTCGTTGGCCCTCGTCTGCTCGAAATCGTCCAGTGTCTCCATGAGGATTTGGCGCACGCTCGGGTCACGACCATTCCTGAGGACATCCTTGACCACGTTGCAAAACTTGAAGTCGAAATTTCGCGTGAAGCTGCGACCGGGATTGTCGGCGAGGATACGGATGAGCATGACGGCGTTGTACTGCCATGATGCCTTGGGCGAGTACTTGTCGGTCAGATACTTGCGAATGTAGCGGGCGCATTGGGTGGCTGCGGTCGGGGAGGATTCGGCGGCATCAACGATGGGTGGGAGGAAAAGGACCTCATCTCCCTGATGGCACGTTTGTCAGTACCATGTGATTCGGTGCAACGAGCAACGGATGGTGTGGCAAGGGGAACATACCTGCCTGTTAGGTCCTCCAGATTCGCAGAAGGCTTTCTATTTGAGGCCAGTGGTCAGTCGCAGGACGAGGATTTGGGACACGACAGCACTCGAGGCATACCACGTTGCGGACGGCGATTCCTTCGGGGCTGTCTTCGGGCAGATCGTCTGGGATGGCGAGGCCTTTGGATGCTGGCGGCTCGTTGGAGGGCCCACTGCTACTGCTGGCGTTGGCGGCGCCTGTTCCTGTCCTCCTTTTGATGGTGCCGACTATGCGGTTCACGCTTAGTCCCTTCTTAACGGACTTCATAGTTGCGGGAATGCGGTCTGGAATATGAGGTGGTGACGATCACGGTGAAGGTGACGCAAGACTTCGGCTTCAGCGGGTGATGGTGGACGCGGATGGGTCGGCTTCGAGCGGGATGCCGGCGATGATCGGTCTCTCAAATGGGTGAAGACGAGAATACCAAGCGCTTTGGGAAGGGAATAATTTGGTATGTTGGTTGGAGAGACGCGCGTCCGCGAATCGTGAGTCGAGGGGTCGAAGGCGATTGAGGCAGGTGCAGGTGCAGGTGCAGATTAAGATGCAGGTCTAGATTCCGGGATCCAGCTGCTGTTCCAGTTTGGGGGTTGGAGTCAATGCTGAAAGGAGGCTGAAAGGGTATCAAGTCGAGCTGCACGTTTGGTGTTGGATCACGCTGGGCGCGGGGGGGGGGGTTCCAGTAGGAGGAGGAGGAGGAGGGGGACATGGGCCGGGAGTGGCTGTAGGTCAATGGGTAGGTACAGTTGGCGTCTGCCTCGCCTCTGGATGGGTGATGTTTGTCAATGGTGGTGCCGTCGCATTCGCACCTGCATCGGGATTTTGGGTATTAGACGCACGGAGATAAGATGGTGCGACGACCAGCCAGTCGACCTGGGGACCTTTTCTGCATTTATATCAGGGTCCAAGCTAAGGAGGCTCGACGATGCTTTGCTAAAAAGACCACCTGGAGCGGAAGAGCAGGGATCTGAATGTGGCCTGGACTCTGCTCCGCATTCACTCGTACCGCACCGCACCGTTGTCGATCAGTTGGTGCTGTCGTGGGCCCTGTCGAGCTTCCTCTCCTTGCTTGCGCCCAGCCGCCGTGGCCACCATTTGACCATCTTGCACGACTCACTCTGTCCGTTGTCGAGGGTACTGACGTTTGCCGCCAAGGAGCTGCCGTGAGCTGCCACGCGCCTGCACAGCCTCATCCACGCAAGCACTCTAGCAGTCACAATACCCAAGACGGCAAAAAGGACACGCCATCCTCTCTGCAGGGTCCAGTCCAGTCCACTCGTTCGAGAGAGGCCGACGTCGGCAGTTGAACCCTTGAGCATCGGACGCGTCGTCGGCAAGCATCCATCGTACAGGCCTCCGACTCTGTCCCATGTGTCCAGCGTCATGTCTCTTGCCCCCCAGTTTCTGTCCCTCTATACCCTGTACTACGGCATTGAAGCAGATTTACCAGTCTCACCAGGTCTAGCCAACGCGCGGACGTCATCTTAAACACGCATCGTCCCGCCTTCCACCATGTTGTGCACCGCCCTTATCCGTGGCTCTCGTGTTTTGTACCTTGGACCAAGTCGTGCCATATGGCGCCTAGCAGCGGGACCCCTCCGTGAAACAGGGCTCTTTCACGAGAATCGCGATTCTCCTCGACAAACCTGTGTTTCATCCCATGTAAATCGCGACAAGTGCGGTCTGAAACAAAAAATCTATTCGTAGCGACCACTTGTTGGCCCCTCCGCCCATCCCCGCGTGGTGGTGCCGTAGCTACCCATGCCACTCCAGCTACCCAGCCTTTCCCCGGAGACACGCCGGCTATTTCCCATGCGTCTGGCTGTCAACCCCTCACCGAAGCAACCTTATCATCATCACAGCTGACCACCTTCGCCATCCGAGTCGTCGACATGTGGGGTTACGTCCTCCACGATGAGGTTGCCTGACCGCCCAATCGTCTCCCCCATGGTAGTGTGCTCGCTGGGTTCGTACACCACCCTAGGCATGATCGACGCAATGTTGAAGCGGAATTCGTGCTCGTAGTCCACCGGCTCCTCGGTCTTCTCGTCCAGTCCCTCCCGCAAGACATCGTAGCACTCGACGAACGCGTAGAGCGCTTCCATGGGCGTGTCGTTGCGGAACTTTCTCACGATTCTGCCTGCGCCGGACGACTCTGGCATCTTGAGCGCGATGCGCACCACCTCCTTGTCGTCTGCCGCGGGCTCGGCCTCAATCCTCGCCGCCCGCCAGCGCGTCCACTGGTCACGCTGCGCTGCGAGCCGCGCAGCCGCCGCCTCCTCCTCCGCCGCCCTCTGCACAGCCTCCGCCGCAGCCTTCTCCGCCTCGCGTCGCTGTCGCGCCCTCTCCCGGTCCTTGGCCAGGGAGCGTTCGTAGGCGGAGTCTTGCTCGTGGCGCAAGTTCTGCGTAACCTCCCGGGCCGTCCTCTCGGCGCGAACGCCTGCCAGGTCCCCAGAGTACTTGCTGATGGCGCTCTGCGCTTCCGAGACGTAGGCGGCCGACGGCATCGGACCGACGAGGCGCTTGACAATGCTCATCCTTGTGCTGCCCTCCTTGGGAGTCAGGCAGATCAACGCTGAAAAGGGGTATTTGGTGCAGTTGTACTCTTGTGCCACTTGGTATGCCTCCGAGTCCAGAACGTTGCCGCCCCATAGAATGATATTGTTCGTGGGGTCGTTGATGAAATTGACGACTTCTGGTGCCAGGAGCGTCTCGTGCGTGAATGATTCCGTGTCGTCGTGCTCTGGTGACATTAGGACGACCCACAGGAACTTGAGATCCTTCTTTGCCAGGTCTTGCGCTTGCGCGATGCCGCCTTCGAACCACGGCAGCTCGTTGCTGCCGTACTCTTCCTCAAACTCCCGCTTGAACCTTGCCGCCGTGTCTTGGGGCATCAGCATCCGGCGGCCCGTCGTGTTCCGAAGACTAGGCGCCGTCCCGTTTGTCAAGCCCCGCGGTCGTATCGAGGCCGGAAGAAAGGAGAAGATGTACCATACAGTGCGCAAGAGCCGAGATGCAACAGCCCATCCGAGACTGAAGGGCGTCAGCAGAAGGCCGACAAGGAATGGTGGCCTGTGGACGGTGTCGGGCATCGGGACGATCCTCGGTGCCGGTTCGGGTCTGTCGGACAGGTTGCCTCGTGGGGCACGGGCCGCTGATGTGAACAGGCTCTCCTGCAGGTTTTCGTGTCTCGCCGTCGACCGTGGGAGGTCTTGTTGAGCCATGGCCTCCGCTACAGGATCCGGCCCTTCGCCGTCGAAGAATTTGGCGATGGCAATCTGCGGAAAGTTTCGTCAGTACAACCGGGTGAATAGAAGGCCTCAAACAATCAGCGCACCTGAACATTCCATTGTGACCGTTGCAGAAGAGGGATGGCATCCTTGACCTCCTGATCTGTCACCTGCATATATTGCTGCAGCACATCTTGTTGGCTTGGGGAAAGCCCCCCCAAGTCAACCTCTCCGTCGGTGGCCATCGGGCTTGGTCTCGCACTTGAAGCTCAGGAGTATGCCTGTAGCCTTTCGTTTTCGTGAACCAAACCGCGGGGTCTGGTAAAAAACCAAAAGGTTGATTGACTGTTGAGTATGTGACGCCACGCGGGGATCGATAATGGACGGCGCGGGCGTACGGTGTTCAAGCTCGCTTGGTATCGTCACATAAAGCGAGTGCTCAGTCGTGGCGCGATATACGTGTCTGATGACACACGTCTACAGAATCGAAATCCTCGGAAGCCGAACTGCGGGCGCGGCCGAATTAATACACATGTACGATCGTGCTTCGTCCCTCAATGAATGGAGATGTGGGTTGCCTGTCAGCCTCAACACGGTGACGACACATGGCTTCTAAAAGCTAGGTACCCGCACTGGTCCCACCGTTATCTCTTATCCCGTGTCGCGTCTGACACGGTCGTATGCGTCTCGCCCCATTGCATACCCGGGTCTATGCCGCTATCATAGACCGGAGCCGTTTTCTGGCGTCGCATAGCTGCATGAAGCCCCTCCAATGCCGCATCCCGCCCTCCGATTCAGGGACGAGTGGACACTCGACGGTGGGAAGCTGGAACTGCGACAGTGGGGAAACCAACTTGACTTCCCCCAACTCCACCCCTTGGGCATCCGCGCGAACCTCGAAGCGCTGCGACGACGTCCCTTGTGGTGTGTCCTCTCCTCAACACTGCAATCGCGTACACGCTCGTATGGGCGAGCCGCCAAACATCTTATTCGAACAATGGGCAAGGCCAACGAGGCTCCAGTGCGTACATCACACACCTAGCCTCGTCTATTCTGCACGTAGTCGCAGTCCTTTGTTTCGGGCTCGACCACCTATCGCCAAGGACTCGACCGCATGACGCGGCCTCGACTCCATCTACATCCTCTCTAGCTAATGCCTTGCTCTAGTCGTCGTAAAGCCGGCCTTCAGAGGCGTCCATCCTAGTCACCATCGCGAACGATCATGTCGGCGCCGCGATACAGCTCGGCCGGGCGCCAGGTCGGGTCACCCAAGCCTAAGACGCGAGGCGAGTTTTCTGCCCAAGCCGCACCCTGCCGATAGTCAAGCAGCTGACGGTATCAATTGATGTAGAGAGCAAAGACACGCTCTGCCGAAATGTCTTGATTTATGGACACTGCCGATACGAGAACAGCGGTTGCGCATTCAATCACGACCAGAACAGAAACACGAACCAG
The DNA here is from genome assembly GCA_002851675.1 of Verticillium nubilum. Taxonomy (NCBI): domain Eukaryota; kingdom Fungi; phylum Ascomycota; class Sordariomycetes; order Glomerellales; family Plectosphaerellaceae; genus Verticillium; species Verticillium nubilum. The sequence continues at coordinate 198,729 of NMXI01000030.1, forward strand.
AACGGACAGGCAGCCCAGGGCCTACAGTCAGAGGTGTAAGTCTACAAGCATGCGCGTGACTATGATATGCCATATTGCTCGAATACTGCAAAGCCAAATTGCCGGTACTCCGACGGGCGCCGCCCCGAGCCCAGGATCGGACCGTGTCGCTCCGCATCGCATCGCAGCGATTTCGGCGCCACAAGCTCTACACGATGACTGCTATTGGAAGACAAACAGATCAACCGAGTAATGAAGTCGAACAACCAACTTAAGATGTCCCCTTTGTCATGCCTCTAGGCTGAAACATCGTGGATGCGTCTTCTGCCTTGCTGCTAAGACTCCCAAGCCGGCCTTTCTCGAATCGGGTTCAGAATCACGAGGAGAAGCAACAAGAGTGCGCTTGAAAATGGAGAAAGCTTATACGATCCTGTGACGATTCACATGGTAGGGGGCGCTGGGTCTCATTCGCGATTACGAGACGAACTTGACCCAATAGCCTACAGGCGCGCCCCCAGGATCTTAGGCCGCGGGAGTATCGTACAAACGGAATGCTGGATTGATTGAAACCATCGGTCTGGACTGTTCGGAAAGGCTTCTCTACGAAAGCCACACGGACGTCTTCCGAGTCAAAATGGAGTGACGCAGGCGGCCTCAAAGATTTGACTGAAATCATCACCGTTCATATGCTGACTGGCTTACAACAGCGCAAAAAAGTTCAATGCTGACTCGCCATCATTCACTCCGACCACATTGCAAGCCACTCCCGGGTCGGCAACAGGCACGCCTGTCAAGAAGTCTACGTTTTCATCTCAGGCGGCCAGTGCTGCCTCGTTCGTGCCCAGGGGAACCAGTAGTAAGTTGACACTCTAGGATCGAATACAGCAATGTCAGCGCAAGCGTTGAGACGGAACCGTGAGCTGACAAAGTTGCTGAATAGCCACGCCGTCTGCAGCGAAAGACAATGATAATGTCGCTTCCCTCTTCAATCCTGCCAAGTTCCAAGAATTCACACCCCAGAACTTCGAACTGAGTCCCAATGTAAGAAACTGATGCAATCATCACTCGTCTGTAACTAACCACACATCAAGGTGAGCACTAATGGTGCTGCGAGTGAGGCCGGCCTGACATTCGATGCCTTCTCCTTGGCGAACCTCAATCAAGGCCTCCCCCAAACTCCTTTCAACCCGTATGCGGAAGACCCGACAGCCCTCGCTACCACTGGCGCATTTTTCCAGCAACAGAACCCATTTGCGGCGCACACACAACCGGTGAGTTGAGCCATCTCGAGATATCTGTGGCTCGACTGACCTCATAGCTTCAATACCATCTTTATGCTCCATTGGGCCAACACCGAGAGGGCCTCCTACCGTATCAGAGGCAAACCAATGATTTCTTCTTGCCAGAGAAGATCCGCGAAGATGCTCAGCGAAAGCTGGAAGCTGCCCACCAAGTTATGAACAGTAAGCAGTGGTACAACTTCGGGACACGGCCATCCCTAACGCTGCGCAAGACACGGCACTTCCAACCATAGATCACTACTCGTCACTCGTACCTCTAGACACCAGCAACAGAGAGAGCTCGACAATCTTCGGCTACACCAGCTGGGTGTACAAGGCCACCTCACAAGAAAATGGCAGGACGTACTTTTTGCGTCGGATCAAAGGTTTGTCGCTCGTAGTCGAAAGAGCCCAATTCTTGCTGACATGTTTAGATTTCCGACTCTCCAATGAGCAAGCCATTCGACTAGTCAAGGACTGGAAAAAAGTCCATAATGGGAGCGTCGTCTCGGTGCACAGCGCGTTCACGACACGAAAGTTCCAAGATAGCTCCATCATCTTCGTCTATGATTACCATCCTCTCTCGAAGACTTTGGCTCAGCATCATTTCCCGCAGCAGCAGACCAACAGGTACAATTCGAGGCCTGCCATAACCGAAGACGTGATGTGGAGCTACATCACTCAGCTCGCCAATGCTCTCAAGGCAATTCACAAACTCAATCTTGCAGCACGGTGCATCGACGCCAGCAAGATCATCCTGACAGAGAAGAACAGGATACGACTCAGCGCTTGCTCCATCCTCGACGTGCTCCATTACGATGCCCGAAAACCGTTGGCAGACCTTCAGCAAGAGGACCTGACCCAGGTCGGCAGACTCATGCTTTCCTTGGCCAGCAACACCCCGGCAAACTCTATAACCGCCAACAACATCAACGTTGTCATGCAGCAGACGGGCAACTTATTCTCCGAGCCGCTAGTTAGCAGTCTGATGTGGCTCGTCTACCCAAGTCAGAACGGTGAGATTAAGACGATAGACGTTTTCCTCTCCAAGATTTCGTGTCAGCTCATGGCCAACATGGATATGATGCTGCACCAAAACGATACATTGACGTCGAACCTCTACTCGGAGATTGAAAATGGGAGGCTATTCCGCCTGCTGTGCCGATTGGGGACCATCAACGAGCGACAAGAGTTCGACGGAGACCGACAGTGGTCGGAGAACGGCGAGCGATACATGCTCAAGTTGTTCCGAGACTACGTTTTCCACCAGGTAGACGCTAATGGCCAGCCCGTAGTTGATCTCGGACACATCGTTCGCTCTCTGAACAAACTGGACGCCGGTTCGGATGAGAAGATATGCCTTACCAGTCGCGACGAGCAGTCGGTCTTCGTCGTTAGCTATAAGGAGCTGAAGAAGCAGATCGGCAGCGCTTTCGGCGATCTATTGAAGGGCAGGCCCAGCGCTGGACGGGGATTTTAGAAGTCGATACGCGTTGGATCCCGCGGTGGGAGTACGAGTGGGAGAAGGCGAGACCCGGGTCGAAGGGGGAGGGAGGGTTACCCAGAAACCATTTCATGATCAACGGCAGGCATTGACGAAGTGACTTGGCTACGCATGGATCATGAGGAAGGTTAGCCTCTGAGTTGGGCCAACGGACGGATGGGAACACGGTTGGGCCTGGTCATGGCCATGACGATGAAGCACAAGATGATGACCAGGCGGATGATATGCCATGGAGAAGTGTCACTATGAGGCAGGCTCGGACTGGACAGGGGGGCCGACACAGCGAAGGTCAGCCGCCAGTCAGTCCGGCTTGCTTGGTTGGCGTGGCCCTGGTCTCGCCGTAACTGAAGCAGGCAAGTTCGCGAGCATATAGGTAGAGAGGCAGTGCAATGAGTCAACTTTCAATCTCTTCATGCTTCTTCAGTTGTTCGTGTCGGACATTTGTCAGGCTACACCATGGTGCATTCCATGTGCCGTGTTGAATGCGCGGCCTGCAGGTGTGTGTTCAGGGTGAATGGTCCAACATTGACACATCCCTCGCTGGCACGGTTCCATGCAGTACCGTCACAGGCCATTTCCCCGCCTCGAGGCTTGAATTCCTCGGCAAGTCTCGAATTTATGGACGAGCTGGGGAGTCTCTGTGTCACTCGAACATTATCGCCTCTTTCTTTGCCTGTCCTATCAGAGGAGTACGCAAAGCACGGTGGCGCAAGGTTGTCGGATCAAGCCGGTCATTCCTCTTCTGGCTGGGCGAAGGGGTTCGCAATCGACTCGCTTCCGTCAACAGGGCTGACGAGAACGAGAAGGGTACCACGGGCAACGACGAGACCGAGGGAGCGGGTGTTCTCCTTCCCTTCGTCATCTAGGAGTAAAGGTCAGCCAGAGGTCCGGCGCAAGGAAGGGGAAGGGCGTCATACCCCTCATGACTTCTTCAACGTCATCGAGGACAAGGTTCATCAAGGCGTCGTATCCCTTGAGGGTGCCAGTCACTGGGTGAAGGGTCAGTCAGCGACCATTGTCATGGTGCGTCATAGCTGGAGGTCCATGGTTGTATGAGGGGTAACTGACCTTCGCGGCCGCCATTGAACTTGACGGTGATCTTCTTGTCCATGTACTTGCCCAGGTCGAGGATGTTCTCCTTCTTGGGCCTCTCGCGGTCGCCACCAGCACCAGCCTGGCCTCCACCATGGCCACCGCGACCACCACCGCCGCCGGCTCCTCTCCCACGGTAACCACCTCCTCGGCCGCCGCCGCCGCCTCCTCCACGGTGAGAGCCTCTGTCGGCCATCACGAGCTTTTGTGTTGAGTCGCTTTTGGGGTCGCGCGAGATTTTGATTGGGTGGGTAGGATAGAACACGTCAGTCGATTGATCTCGATCCCCGGATGGGCAGGATGCAAATATCGTAGGAAGGATTCTTGTCGCCGGCTGTGAGGGTGTTGGCCTCTGGGGAAAAAAGTTGGGGTCGAGAACGATGGATCGAAAGTACCTTGTAGCTAAGGTCGGTAGCTCGCCCACCTCATGTCCTGCCCTGTCGATTGACGACCGACGTCGTTCAGGCGGCGGCGGCGTGGTGCAGATGCTGGCGGGGCGGGGTGGAGTGATGTGGCGCTTTCTCCCTCCAACTTTGAGTGGCTGACGCGAGTCGATATGCCCCAACCTCTCTTCCCCTCTGGCCGAGCCGCGTCGCTGATGCGCTGAAGCTATCTACCTCTGCGCCCTGCAAATAATCACAACTCCAGTGAACGTCGCACAGCACCAGAGGTCTCGATCCAGTGGTACGACCACTCGCCCACACGCCCACAGCAGATGGCCGGACGAGAACTTGGGTATTACAAGACGCCACGACGAGCTGGGATCCTGGGATGCGATGCAATGCTGCATTATTGTATGGTGGTTGTCGACATGGCAGCGGACTAGTCCTGTTGGTCTTGAAAAGGCTTCCTGCAGGATGCCATGCTGGGGTTGCTATGCCATGCGGCCATGGATTTCTGACCCTCCCTTCACTTCAGACCATGCCGAGTGCCTCATCCGCATCCGCCCAGTGGTGCTCTCTCTCTACGCGGTACGTCGAAGTACCGAATCCCTTACGAGACTAACTGCCCGGCATTTGACAGCACGCGAGCGCCGTTGGCCGGGTACAGAGCCCCTTTTTGCCTCCCAAAGATGACAGGTCGGGAACACTCGTCGACGCCCCCCGAGGTGTTTCAACTTCCTGCAGCTCATCGCTGACATTCGCCCGATCGTGGTCATGCAATGGTGGTCACCCCGAGGTCAAGCAGATCGCCGTTCCAGACCAAGTCTATTTCTACACCAACGAAAACGAAGGCGGCCCACGACCGGTGTGCATGTTTTCCGAATTGCGCGCCTTTGCCGACCAGCCGGTTTTCTCGATCGACAGGCCTTAATTTCAATCCAGGTAGGAAAGCAATATATTGCATTGTAGTGCGATGAGCTTGGGTCAGGGTGGCGGGGGTGGGAGGAGCGCGCCAGGTGCTGGTGCTAGAAGCCAGAAGCTGGTGACATTTGGCAGCTTCCGGGTGGGATGAGGTGGGGAGGTGGGAGGCGGGGCGAGGGGGAGTGGAAGGGGCGGAAAGAGAGGAAGGAAGGGGAGAATGGGGAGTAGTACCCTGCCGCACGATTGCCAGCGACAGGAGGGAAGAAGTGACGGGGTGGACAGGAAACAGAAATGGAGGAGGGCTGGCTGGTGCATCCCAGCGGCCTCCAATGCCCCGTCCCATCAACCCTCCTCTCAGTCCTCACCGTCACCGACTGACCGTCCCCATCACAAATGCCCCGGCTTCATCCCCGCCCGCCTTGGACATTGGAGGCGCTAAGCCCAGTCAACCCAGTATGCCTTCCCCCTTGTATTCAAAATGCTTCGGGGGCCATTTGCGCCGGCAGGTACTCACTCTCCAGGCTTCCTACGTACCCTGGGTTGTACGAAGTGCACCTCACATGCACACACACACACACACACTGATTGAAGCTCCTCCACCAAAGGAGGCAGGCAGCGCTTCGGAGAACCCCTGGGCCTTCTTTTCTCTCCCATTTCCCTCATCCCCATCTCTTCGTTCACCTACCCTTCTCTCTCGTCTCTGTCCCTACCCGTAATCATTCCGCTACAAAACTCTTCGGCTCTTCGCTCGCCTCCTGATCAGTCTTCAGTGTTTAGTAACAGAATTGCAGACCCTCGGGCTTGTCTCTTGTCCTCGTGTCCGCTCGCATCCCCGGTCAAAGTTCGCTCCAGCTATTGCATTTGCATCTACTACTGTGGAGGACCATCCCCGGCTGTCAGCAATGGTTCTCTAACAACCACTTTCCGAGCTTTGAGCGCCCCTAAGAGTTCTTTTGACCTCGTCTTTGACGGCGGCCAGAGCTCACATACTCAGTTAATACCGAAACGATCAATCACTACAGCACACAGTCTTCACCCCATCCTCATCACTCTGTCTACTAGTCACAGACATTGCCTAGGCGACAACTTGCTGCTCACGGTCAACGGTGACTGGATTCCCTGCCTCACCAACACCTGTCACGACTTGTCTTTGGGGCAATAGGAGTGAGGTTCAGCACCGCTGGTCCATTTGATCCGACTGCTCTAGTTGATTGAAGCAGAGCTAGGAGGCTGACGCGCACCCGTCGGAGCTGAGAGACATCCTGGGTTCGGCCCCATCGACAGACTACTTTGCGCTTCACCAACTTCACATCCGCCTGTCAACTCACCTATCTTTCCCTTTGCCCTTGTCTCTATAGCGAGTCGACATTTCTCAACTGTCACAATGACACCAATTTCGGAGCCCTATGAACCCCACAAACGGAAGCGCGGTCCGGAGGATGCTGTCAGTCACAACAACCACGCTGATCGTATCCCTCAGCCGCCTCCTCCGCCTCATTCAGGTATGTTATGGATAAACCCCATCAGCACTCATGTTTGATTTGGTCCACGCCCGGCCGCCCCCGATCCGATGTCAAGATTCCACAATGTACTTGAATGGCCGTCCGATGAGCGAGAGGCATGGGCCCGTCATCCAACCTTCGGGTCAACGAATTGTTCTTGGCGTCCCGGCCCGGAGTCGTTCGGCTCCGGCCACGCGATCTGCGGAACGTTCAAGTACATCTGAGCAATCAGCCACGAACTCCCTACACGTTTATCGTTTTTACTTTCCAGTTGCTGGAACGATGGCCCTACTCTCGATCAATCATTTACTGATATGCTGTTCCAGGCAATGAGCTCCTCATCAATTACCTAACCAGGTCCAGCACCAAGAGGCTGGAATTGCTTCCGGATGATTCTGATACATTCACCGATATCCTCGGACTCATCAAAGGTTATGAAGGTGCGAATCGCAATCCCTTCGTGACCCCGCAGCAAGCTGACACCATTCAGGGGTTCTAACAAGACACGAGAGCCTGGCGGGAAACCTGGGCGCCAAGCTCACAGCACCTCGCTTACTGAGAGCAATGGAGGGGGTCTTCGAGGGACCCATCAACACGTCTCCAGCATCTCCATACCGTCAGCGGAATGCTCATACGATTAGCTGGCTTGACATTGTTGTGTTTGCGAGATCGAATTCGGAAAATGTTCGTCTAACTACCAACGCTGAAGGTGCGCGAGCATGCCAGTTCTTCCTCCATGGATCGCATGTGCAGATCCTCGAGGTTGATTGGCGACTCATCGTCAATGGCTCTCTTGACCGGTTTCCCATCACTGCGAACGTCCCACTCGACGAAGACGAAACAGTCGAGCTGGCAACGCTGGACATTGTAGAGAAGAGATTGCATGGGCTCATCAAAAGAGCAGACGAGATTGCAAAGAAAGCCCGTCAGCTCAACTATCACCTCAGTGGCCGAAGGGCTGCCATCAACTCAAGACACGGTATCAAAACACCTTCAAGCGGGTTTCGTCCGCTAAACCCGCAGAATCGCCATGGTGGCGCAGCATCTGGCTACGATCCCCGCGCCGACTTGTTGCAGCAATTCACCGCTTTCACAGCCCAGTCATTGGCGCAGCGCGCGCCACCGGCTTCCGACGCGAGCCACACCATGGTCAACTCGCCTAGCGCGACGGAACATCGCCACCTACTGCCAGCAGGGCCTACCCGATCGCCGTTGCCGACTGGTGCGCCTACGCAGCAGAAAAGTTCTTTTGATCCTCCCGCAGCCCAACGAACAATCATGATCAATCGGGTTGAGAGACTCGACAAAGGTAGAACAATCTTCCCGCCATGCGATCGCTGTCGACGATTGAAGTCAGCGTGTGTCAGACACCTGACAGCCTGTCAAGGATGCACTAGAAAGCATGCCAAATGCTCCTGGAAAACAATGACGGACCGAGAGATCGCATGGCTCGAACGAGACGAAAATAATGCCGGGGATATGGAAATGGAAGGCAGCGGATCTGGTTCGGTTCAAATCATGGGCTCGAAATCCGACATGACCCATGACGAGCACCGACATACCACAGACGAGTCCGTGGTCTCAACCCCGACACGCGAGGAGGATTCGAGGCCGGGCAGCCGGGGGAGTCAGCCTAGAGTCCGGCCCCCTTCTCCGGCTGAGACGGGCGAGCGGCGGGCACCCCAGAATACCTTGCCAGAGATCCATGTCTCGCTCTCGCCCATCTCATCAAGACCGTGGCCCGCGGATATCCTCCACCATGACGATCAGCCTGACCCACCGAGAGACCATGCTCTGCTGAGCCACATGGCATCAGTAGCGACTGCAGCAGCTGATGCTCGGGAAGCAGCTCTTAAGCATGCTGCGGCACCACCAGGGCACTAGTTTCATGATAATTTGAATGATAATGTGACGGGAACATCGTGGACGGTATATGACAACTGTTTTTGCTTTGTCCGTTTTTGTCGCTTCGCTTCTTGTAGTGAAGGGGGTCCTGGGGATCAAGAATAGGTGCTATTTCACGCCTGTCAGGTAGCGTGATGAATTGGGACTGTGCACATGGATAATGCAAATTGATCAACAGATGTCCATTACATGGTAAGGAAAAGGCTTTGTATAAACGATGTTGACAGGAGGCATGAGCGAGTTAATACCCCTTATTGAGGGAGCGCCGACCATGCAGGCACGGAATAATGTTGCCCTTTCCATTTGGCGTTGTCTTGCCACGCGTCTTTGATGACTTTGGCCATGCCCGTGCCTCGGTTGCTGCTGGGTTGTCTCTATAGACACCTACCTCTATTCATTCATGTGCTTCCAATATGGTGTACTCTAAATCTTGAGCAAGTCACCACACTGGGGGGACCCACTCTCCTGATAGACCCCTTATTAAACCACCCTCCCCCCCTTTACGCACGAGCCAGCATTATGATGACACAGCCCAGCAGCCAGGTCGTGGCGCGGCGCGTTGTTCCAGAAAAAAAGACTTGATGATTCAGGGACTTCGTTCTCGACAACTGCATGGAACAACGAATCCCGACCAACTCGCCTGGAGTCTACGACAGCCGTCTTTTATCCCCACGACCTGCACCAAAAACAAACGAATCCACCTCTGCGACACTCTCGACTTTTTGAGAATTCCGACCACTGTCGTCTCGATCTTCTCTCCTCTTCAGATCGCCACATCGATGGCCCATTTTCCTCCGAAACAAGACTTCATGGCTGGTCCAGGAGACCGTCGCAGGCCAGCTCTTCACGATGCGCATCCTGATACAGTATCCTTCATCACATCCCGCGAAACGGGCGATGTATTTCCCGACACTACACAGAACCCAGCCATCGCAGCCCGGGCATCTCCTTTTGCGAAATCCTGGGTTCACTTACTGGCCGGAGGGTACGCTTCTGCCTCCTACTCTGATTCCAGTTGTCATGGCATAGCTAACGTCCTTCCAGCGTCGGTGGCATGACAGCAGCTGGCCTGACGGCCCCTCTCGATGTTCTAAAGACCCGCCTCCAGTCCGACTTTTACCAATCTCAGCTCCGCGCGTCCCGCCCTGCCGTCGTCCTGAATCCCTTTTCCGCCGCTGCGTTCCACCTCCGCGACACTCTCTCCATTCTCGCTTCCGTCTACAAACTCGAGGGTCCACGGGCGCTCTTCAAAGGTCTCGGTCCCAACCTCACGGGCGTCGTGCCGGCGCGCGCCATCAACTTCTACACCTACGGCAACGGCAAGCGCCTCATCGCACAGTACGCCAACGATGGCAAGGAGGCGGCGTGGGTGCACCTCTTCGCCGCCGCCGCCGCGGGCATAGTGACGAGCACGGCGACGAACCCCATCTGGATGGTCAAGACGCGTCTGCAGCTCGACAAGACCATCGTCGAGAAGGCCGGCGGCGCCGCGACGAGGCAGTACCGCAACAGCGTCGACTGCATCCGCCAGGTGCTTCGCGCCGAGGGCATCCGCGGCCTGTACAAGGGCATGAGCGCCAGCTACCTAGGCGTCACGGAGAGCACGCTGCAGTGGATGATGTACGAGCAGATGAAGCGCTACCTGAAGCTGCGTCACGAGGGCATCATCGCCAGCGGCCGCGAGAAGACGGTCTGGGACACGGCCATCGACTGGACGGGTAACATCTTCTCCGCCGGCGGCGCCAAGTTTGTGGCCGCCATCATTGCGTACCCTCACGAGGTGAGTCCCTCCCCCCACCCCTCGGCACTTCATTCGAGAATTTCTTTGAGGCTGGCGTACTGACAACGAAACAGGTCGCGCGGACGAGGCTACGACAGGCGCCCGAGGCCAACGGGCGGCTCAAATACACGGGTCTGATGCAGTGCTTCAAGCTCGTGTGGAAGGAAGAGGGCTTCATGGGCCTCTACGGCGGTCTGACGCCGCACCTGATGCGGACGGTGCCGAGCGCCGCCATCATGTTCGGCATGTACGAGGGCATCCTCCGGCTTTTCGACGTGCCGTCCAACGAAAAGGAGTAATCATGCGAGGAGAAGCAGAAGCAACATTGCGACGACGACGACATTTGTAATAACATCCGGACTGCCGGACACACATCCGCTTCTTAATCTTCTTCGCTCGCATACAAACCCCTTTCACCCCCTGTACATCAATCACCATAAACAACTCAAACACAGCAACGGCTATAGACTCGGGAGCAGGCAAGGAGAGGGCACGGAAATCGCCCGAGGGCTTTGCATTGGGGCACACAAAAACAGGCGTTGAGATTTCTTGTCGTGGAGGGCGACAGAGACATGCTTATGTACAACAAAAAGTTATGTAACACCACCTGTTGGGAGTAGAGGCTCATGGTAGTCGAGCAGGACGCTCAGGCCGTAGGGGGCGTCGAGCGATTCGAGGGAACATGGATAGACAAATCCTATCTCCATCAATTTGGCCTCGAAATTTCTTGCCTTTACACATGGGGAGTACGCGTACAAATGGGAACATTTGCGGCTCAATCAGTGGTACTATCCCTCCCAACGCCGCTAGCAAAACATCAAGGGATGAGAAAAGGAAAATAAGGACCAAAACGACGCTCATGCTGGCGGCCGGCTATTTCACAACTCAATGCTCGAGATGTGAATGAGGGAGCTGACCGGCTGCGCAGAAAGATAAAAACCCTGAGGACACACGCCAGATCCATCTGTCCCGATCCTTGCCGAAGTTTGCGCATATCGTCGAGACCTTTCACCACCTAAATTTTTCAAGCTGACAACGTGGGAACCCAGCATCGACACGCATCCGCTGGTAGATTCAGCTTTCCGACGAAACAACGTGCTCGAGCGGCGTGTCGGATCGCGGCTGACATCGCGGCGGGTTCTTTTTGCGCAGCTTGTTGGGGACACGGGCGCAGGGTGCGGCAGGCGAGGCTGGGGGCGAGGACGAAGGGTGGAGGGTGAGGGCGGCGGGCCAGGCGAGTCGGAGTTTCAGTCACCACGCATTGCGGTCCCAGTTGGGGTCTGCGGAATCACGTCAGCTGTCTGTCCCTCGTGCCTGTGGATTCCCTCCCAGCGTGCTGCGGCGGCGGCGGCGGCGGCGGCTGCTGTTGCTGCTGCTGTTGCAGAACAGAAGACCGCCGCCTGCCCCTCGTCCTGCCGACGATCCAGACCAGATCCTCCTGCTGGCGCTCGGCGGCGACGACGGCGCGCAGGGACTCGGAGGAGACGGGGTGGTGCAGGGCGGGTAGGGCTTGGCCGTCGGATGGTGTTGTTGACGCGGGTAGAGAGGAAGAGGCAAGCAGCGGCACCGGCATACCTTGGACAAAGGCGGCGAGGACCTTGCTCCCGGTCTGCAGGAGGGGGTGGCCGACGACAATCTTGAGGAACTTCTCGAGGCCGGCGCGGCGGCCCTCGATGACGTCGTCGCTGAAGCGGTTGGTGAAGACCTTGCCGGGCAGCGGGGGGATGGTGACGCGGGCAGACTCGCGCTCGAGGATGTCACGGAAGTACTCAAAGTCTGAGTAGCGGCGGCGGACGCTAGAGGCGCGCAGCTTGAAGGCGGGTATGTTTGTGCGGCAGAGAATCTCGTAGTCGGTGTACATGGAGCGGCCCATGCCGTGGGTGCGGGGGTTTCGAACCTCAATCTCGAGGAAGTTCTCGGGAGGGCCGTAGATCTCGTCGAAAGATTGTTGGCGGTTGTCGGGCATGGCCTGGAGGATGGGACGGTGGAAGGGCGATGTTGGCGACGTTGGCGACTCGGCGCCGCCTGGGGCGCGAGCCCCGTCCTGGTCGTGGGAAGCCGTTTTGGCGGTGTTGGCGGGGATGGCGGGGGTTGAGGCAAGAGGCGACCCGTCCTATGGGCGACGAGCGAGAATGCGGGTGAAGTGGAGGTGGCAAGAGGTCGCGTGGGCAGGTCTTGGGTTGTTGCAGTTTGGTTGGAGGCGAATGGTGAACAGGAATTCCCGCTTTCTGGCAGTTGGGGGATAGACCAGGGGAGGGGAGGGGAGTGGAGGGGAGGGGTAGGTTGGAAAGGTGGAAATGGTGTAAAGGTGGAAAGGTGGGATGGAGTTGCGAGGTGGAAGCTCGGATGGCAGCCGTTAGCTCGCATTACCTCAGATCGCTGCGACAAGAGCCTGGCCTGCTGCACCTGCACCACGTCCAGAACCAATGCACCGACCGACCTGCAGATGCGGGGAACAGCCACCATGGCCTCACCAGCCACGATATTTCTCTATCCCTCTACTATCCCTCTAACATGCTTATGACCATTGCATTGAAGTAAGAAAGCGAAGTAGAATGGTAGTCAGTTGCTTCGATACGTGCCCTGCTTCTCTTCATAGCTTTCTGATTCTGTCAGGTTCAGGTACCTCCTACCTAGCTAGGTATGCTACACTGCACAGCCTCCCTCAGTCAATCAAGACTGGCTCCCACCCATCGCTTCGCCATCATACAACCAGATCGTACAACATCATCCCCTACTTGCGGTCCGAAAACTTTTGGTGGATCGCCCGGATCTGGTCCTCGACGTTGAGTCCCTGCAGGTGGTTGGGCCCCATATTAGGGTTCTCCACGCCGTGAATCGCCGCCTTCTTCCGCCGAGCCTGCTCCTCTTCACTCAAAGGTTGGCCCGTGATGCCGTCAAAAACATCGCTTCGTTGACTGGCCAGCCTCTTCAGGTTGTTTGCTACATCGGCCGTCGATAGATTCGTCGTCGCGTACCGCGCATCCGCCTTGGCCTTCTGATCCTTCCACCGAGGATCGAGCAGTTCAACTAGACAGTCGTGTTAGCATGTGGCTCACCCCTGAATTCAAGGCAAACAGGCGTTCACTCACTCCTCATGTGCGCCTCCAGCTCATTCATCGGGATCTGCTGCTTGCAGTTCGGACACAGCGCCATCGGCACCGCTTGCGCCGCCCGCTGCATCGCCCGTGGAACGTAGTTCTCCTTGATCTTCATGGGCCCGTTGCCGCCAAGCGCCTCCGCCCGAGCCTGCTGCTCTCTCGCACGCGCGTCGCTCCTCTCCTGGATTCGCCTGTCTTCCTCCTCCTCCTCGGCCGTCTTCGTCGGCGCTTGTCCGACCGGTCCGTGTGTCGGCTGAGATGGCTGCTGCTGCTGGGGCTGCTGCTGCCGGGGCTGTTGCGGCGCGTAGCTGTTGTGCAGGGGTAGAGATGTCGCGTTGTAGTCGGTGAGCTCGTCGGGCATGGCCTCCTCGATGCGGAAGTTGCCTCCGATCGAAACTTTGTTCCTCTCCTCGAGAGACGCGTATTGCAAATCGGCGAGGTTCGTCGGCGGCGGCAGGTTTGCCTGTTCGTCGGCGTCGTTGAAAACAATCGTCTCGACAACCACAAAATCGTTCCAGTCTATGCGCGCAAACTCCTCCCGCTTCTTCTCCGTCTCCTGCTCCCTCTTGACCTTCTCGGCCTCCTGGTACCGCACATACTCGGCGCGCTGCCGGGCCCGCGCCAGCACCTTGTACTTGTTGTCGACGTTGCTCTGCAGCTCCGCCATCCGCTCCTGCTGCAGTTTGCCTCCCTCGCCGCTGAGGCCGCTCGTCCGCAGCAGCGTTGTGTACTGGTCGACCTGGTGCTGAAAGAAGTTGTGAAAGGTGTGGTTCGGGATGAGGAACTGAAACTGGGGGTTGCCCGCCTCGCGCTGCGCCAGCTGCGTCATGAACTGTCGCCCGCTCTTGGCCACGAAGAGTGCCGTCAGCCGGATAACGTCCAGGTCCTTCTGGCTGAGCCGCGGCATGCGCGCCGAGAACTGGAAGTCGGCAGGCTTCGGCGGGCCTTTGGGCTTCTCAGCCTCGGCCACTGTCTCGTTGGCGCGTCCAGCGGCGATGGCCGTGCCGCGCCCGGCCTTGATCTCCTCGAGCCGCCACTGGTAAAAGGCGTAGTAGGCGTCGGCCGTGTTCAGGAAACTAAACTTGGGGTTGGCGCGCTCCTTCTCGCGGATCCTGTCCTCGAACACCAATCCATTTCGCGCGACGTAGCCAGCTGTCTTCTCGAGGACATTGCGGATCTCGCGCGGAGGTAAGACGACACCAGTAGGGGCCTTGATATCGTCTAGAGCAGCAGCGGCATCGCCGTTAGTCGCCGCTGAAGCCATGTCAACAGGATGCGCCTACTACTTCCAGCTCTTGCTTGGCTCGATGGGGGTAGAGTCGAGTCGCGTCACTGATCGGTGTCGGGAGATGTCGAGATCAGTCGTTGGGGCGATTGGTTGGCTTGGAGTGCTTGATCTGACGACGTGGATAATGTTTTTCGGGGGTTGGGCGACATGGAGGCGCTGCTGCAAAGAGGTGGATGACTAAGAATGAAGCTTTGAAATCGGTTGGTACGATTACATGTATAAGTGCATATACCTTTATGGGCCCACCGAACTCTGAATACCGCAACGTGCCAACCCAGATTCAACCTCACCTTTCCATGACTGCCTGACGTTGTTTGTCGCCGCGTCTTAACCGAAAGCACACCTATCATAAGCTTCTCAAGATTAAGCAGCATGATGTATCTTCCAAGAGCACCTGTTTGACTCCACTGGCCGGTGCTGGCGGATCATGCCTCACTCACCCTGCCACCTTCGTTGGACGCTGGATCCTCTTACCGACGCCCAAACCGGCACCCTGGTTGAGCGTGCATCCGATCATGGCCGCTGCTTTAGTACCCGGAGAAGAACATCATGGGACAACCCCGCCTTCTGGCAGGTCGGAAATACTCACTGAACACAAACCAAGGACTATCTGGTGCTCGACCCTTGACCGCTGAGATGTCTCACCCAGAGCCAGGTCGCCTTTTATTTGCGTACGTAGCAAACACACTAAGCCGTTCTCACTATGAACTCAAGCCATGAGAAGCAAGTCATAGAATCATCAGCTCTGCCACCGTCTTTGAACAATGGAGGCCAAGCCCTTTCGAGAAGTGAAGAGGGGAAGTCCCTGGAAAGGTCCGATCAACCTCACGACCCGGAGAAGACCCAAGACTCGGAATTGAAGCAGACCTGCACGACAACAGCAAGTCGGCCCTATACTCTTCTCACAAAGAGACAACGATATTGCATTGTGCTACTCATCGGTACAGCGACGATGTTTTCGCCGCTGACCGCGAACATCTACCTGCCCTGCATTCCTCTGCTTCAGCACGACTACGGCGTCAGCCTTCAGCTCATCAACACTACCGTCACAGTGTATGTGCTCGTACAGAGCGCGGCTCCTGCGTTCTTTTCTCAGCTGGCTGATACCCTTGGCCGCCGACCTGTCTACCTCGCCACGTTCTCCATCTTTGTTTGTGCAAGCGTCGGCCTCGCGGTGCAGGGCGACTACGCCGCGCTCCTTGCCCTACGGATGGTTCAGAGCGCTGGCTCCTCCGTCAGCACCTCCATTGGCTTTGCCGTCGTTGCTGATATTGCTGCTCCGGCTGAGAGAGGCAAGTTACTTGGCCCAGTCCTTATGCTGGTCAACCTTGGCCCAGTTATTGCCCCTGTTGTGGGCGGTCCCATATGCGATGCCGCGGGCTGGCGCTGGCTTTTCTGGCTCGTGACCATTGTCGGTTTCGTGTTTCTGGTCACTTTGGCTCTCTTTCTTCCCAAGACCATTCGGAAGATCGTGGGCAATGGTGTCATCTGCTCTTCAGGAGCCAACCGCCCTCTGCTCAAACCTTTGATTCCCCGAGCCGATGCTTATGAGCAGCGGGGAAAGAAGAGCTACACGTCCCGATGGGCCAGGATTCGGGCACACACACCAAACCCCTTGGGGTCGGCTGCGTTGCTGATCCAGAAAGACAGTGTCTGCGTCCTATCCGTGGCCGGTTTATTCTACGCCTCCTACTACGTCATGCAAGCATCGTTGCCGGCACTGTTCGCGCAAGCATATGGCTACAACGAGACCGAAATCGGTCTCTGCTATCTCTACATAAGCATCAGCGTCATTGTAGGTGGTCAGGTGCAGGCCCGAGTTCTAGACTGGAACTACCGTGCTAGGGCCCAAAAGATAGGATGGGAGATTGATCAGATCGGCGGCGACGACCTCTCGCATTTTCCTATCGAGAAGGCCAGAGCACGCCTTGCCTGGCTGTTCACCGCGCTCCAATGTGGCTGCATCTTAGCGTATGGATGGTCGATACACTTTCGTGTCCATCCAGCCATGCCTCTCGTCTTCCTCTTCTCGGAAGGATGCTTTGGATGGGTCAATTCATGAAACACCTTGCTCATCGATACCCATCGAGAATCGACCGCCACGGCTTCTGCAGCCAGCAGCCTCGTGCGAGGTCTGATGGCGGCCGGTGGTGTTGCCATCATGGAGCCACTCTATACTCGGGTCGGCATTGGGCCTTTCTTTAGCGTCCTCGTGGGAGTTGTTTTCAGCCTCGGTCAGGTGCTTATATGGGCCATTCGAACGAAAGGCATGGGCTGGAGACTGGAGAGGGAAGGCCGAGGACCGAATGTGAGCAATGACAGCACTGCGACAGGCGACTAGTTGGCTCGGTTCAATTTTCTCAATGAGATACTCAAGGCAAGATATGCGCATCTCCGAGCGACTGGACACATAAGTTTTCTCGGCTTGCTATCGGCACTTCTAGCATTCACCCACGACGCGTTTTGTCTACAGTTCATCTTCGCCATAGCTTTAGCACTGGCCTACCAGTGAGCATTCCACATCTCGACGGCGGAAATTGACATTGCTCACTCGTCACACTACCAGTCCCGTATTCATGCCGAAAGCATGCTCGGAACGAACCTCTTCGGTCTTGGCCTCCTCTGGTGTGGGGGTGATGGGTTGAATCTGGATGCTCTGGTTCGCGTTCAATGCGGAGTCATTAATGCCGTTGGGGTACTTGGCCAGTAGCTCGAGCATCTGCTCCTTCACACCGAGGTAGCTGTATTAGCGAGCTGGGCCAAAGATGACCATGCGTCTTGGTCATGATGCTGAATATCGAAGGACTCACCCTCCCAGCAACTGGATCCAGTTGGGCCAAAGACCTGCAACAACAATGTCATGTCGCCTTGAGATAACTGTTCAGCTTTCGAAGCAAAGGCAATCGTGGGCATTGAGGTACATGGTATAGATTCTCAAGCGGGCGTGAAAGTCTTCTCTGGGTTCAGAGGGCTTCATCAAGTTGATGTACTCGTCAATGTGTCTGCTGTTCATGTTGTACCGGGAGGTGTTCATGGTAGAAAGGTCGACTGGTGATCGGGAATCGTCAGGCCAGCCAATATAGGATATGCTTGGGGTCTGGTACTCACATTCGCGGTGTCCATAGCAACAGCACGCATCAAAGATGATTGGTTTGTTGGTGTACTTGTCGAACTCAAAAGTTCCCGTCCCAAAGATCACCATGAGCCAGCACCGGATCGATGCTTCTACCACCGGTCTGGAGAGGCCGCAGCAGCCGTGGAACGACCTTCGCGAAGAACTCTTCGGCTACCTTGTCAAATTCAGGGCCGGGACCTCGCACAGACTGCTCCCAAATGATGTCCTTCTTGAACATCCTAGCAAAGTACTCTTCCCAGGTGTCGTACCAAGTGTTATCGATCGGTGTGTAGCCCTTGAAAGTCGGGACAGGAAAGCCGAACTTGCAGTTAGGAGAGAAGCTTGTCGAGTGCATCTTCGTCTTTTGCATGATGGGAGCGAGGTTCTCCGGGCTGACAAGGCCAGGGCGCAGGTCGTGATACTGCGTCAAGAAGAACGCCCGCGTTGGATCGGACTCGAGCGTACCCCAGCCAAGCGCCGGGCAGACGTTTTGGGGCAAATATCTGTGCAAGGCGGCCTGGCTCTCGTATTCGCCCTGGGCCATATCTGCCGCATTCTCGCGGTCTAGGATCTTGAGGAAGAATTGCTGGACCTCATCACACCAAGGAGCGTCTGGGCTGCCCTCCCGCTGAAACCTCTACCCGCGCAGCAAGGGCGGCATCAAGCAGGCTGTGCTACCAACGCGCCCCGGGGGGAGGGGTAGTTTACCAGACAGCAGCTCCTTGAAATGCCACCCAAATACCTTGAATAAGTGAACCCTAAAGCAGCGAGCACTTGGCGGCGTTTGCCAATGTCCAGTTCGACGTGGCAACCCCGCCACCATGCGCCAGCAGACAAGAACAAAACATGACACTAGGGTACTCCGTATTGCATCTACTCAAGCCCGTAGGCATCAAAGCGGACGACCGAAATGCTTCAAGTAATCCCCAAGACTCATGTTGTGGGCTCGGGATATGGAACCCCATTGTAAGTTATTCGCGGGAAGTTGAGACAACCAGTATCGGCAACCAGCGGGGAAGCCATGGCGACAATCTGCATCTCTACATCTGATGAAATGGTGCCTAGCATGCTTACATCTGCTGCAGTACAGGCTGCCTTGGCCCAGCTCTATTAGGAGCTGTGCCGCAAAATCGCCCTTCACGGGCAATGCGGGCAGCGGAACCGATCGCTAGGCTGGTGATTATAAGGAGCCTGGCAGAGCAGGGGAGCATGTGAATACTAGCCTGATGATTATTGCTTGGCGGCTCGGCTCGAACTGGTCTTCGATTCCTCTCAGCCCACTTCCCCCCTGTATGTGGTCTCTGACCTGGAGCATCGTTCCTAGAAAGATTCATTCACAGGAGGGGGCATCTCTAATGGCAGGCTTCGGGAGAATCACCATCTTCAGAACCCCTCCAGCTCCCAGTGATTGTCGCCGACTGGGATCCTCAGCGGTTAGTCTTTGTTCTCCATGATTAACGCTACCCTTCTGTGCGGCCATGGATGATGCTGGATCTTCCAGAAGACAGCACGCTTCAGACGAGGCTCGGGAGTCATCTCTCCGTCGTCTGCGATGGCAACCGCAAGAACTACCTCGGCTGGATGCGCGGAGAGCGTCTATTACCGACGGCAAACTTTCAGCTCCTCATAACAAGCTCAGCCAGAGACGAGGTTCTAACACGACGACACTCACTCCAACACTTAAGACTGCGTGGGCCTCTCGGGCTACGCTTACTTCATGCATTACCGGAACCCTTAATTGAGCCCATCTTCGTTCACGGACTGAGAGGAGGTTCAACCAAAACATAGAGGAAAGGTGATAATCACTTACTATTCTAGCCCAAGTTCTTCTTGCCGATAGACCAAGACTTCAACCACGCCAACATCTACTCGTACGGCTACGATTCGGACTGGGGAAGCACCAAGCACAGCATTTTGAGTGAGTGTTGACATTTCTCAACGCCTCGATCGACCACCGCTGACCATCTCTTGCACCAGACGTACATGACTTCGGAAACAACTTGCTCGAAGCAATGCGTACTTCGCCGCTCCTACGAACCCGCGGCAACAGCCCCATTTTTCTTATCGGTCATAGCATGGGAGGCCTTGTCATCAAGAAAGCCTACATCTCGGCGCGAGAGCACAAAGCTGATCCGGAGTTTGCGGAGAGGATTCTGTGCATCTTCTTCCTCGCCACACCCCACCGCGGCTCAGACTATGCCGCCGTTCTCAACAATGTTCTCAAGATTTCAGGTTTCTTGTCATCGAGACAGTACCTTTCAGACTTGACGACCGGTTCCACATCAATTGAGCTCATCAACCAAGACTTTTGCAGATATGCCGAAGACCTGCACATCTTCCTTTCTTCGAAACGTTGAGGATGAGCTTGGGTGTGACATCTGCCCCGATTGTTGAAAAAGACTCGGCTCTTCTCGGGTTCAAGAATGAGAGACGACAATATTTGGACGCGAACCATAGGGATATCTGCAAGTTCGACGGCATGGACGACCCAAACTACCTCATCCTTCGGGATAGCCTTTCGACAGCACTTGAAGTCCTTCTCAGACAGACCCTCGGCCACCAGACTGCCGCAGCAAGAACCGAGATTGCTACCCTCCAATCCTACCTCGGCATGAAGGAGCCGTTGGAAGATGACCATCACTTAGTCGAAGGGTCCTGTCGATGGATCGAGCATCGTGACGATTTCCAACACTGGCTTGCAGATACGGAAACGAATCCCGGCTACTACATCATGACGGCACACCCGGAGCCTGGTAAGACTGTCCTTGCTGCCCATGTTGTTTCGCAGTTGAGGGCGCTCAATTTCTCATGTGTGTCTCATTTTATCCAATCTGGAAATGACCGAGAACAGTCCCTTGCAGGACTGTTGAGGTCCATCGCTTTTCAAATGGCTTCAACAACTGCTGTGTTCCGTTCCGCCTTGCTGAAGCCCTACGAAGAAGGTTCAAGTTTCGCCATGGATGACGCGCGGACAATATGGTCAAGCTTTTCAAAAAATGCATCTTCCAGACACCTTGTCTGAGCACCCAGTACTGGGTCATTGACGGCTTGGACGAATGTCCCAAGTACCGAGATCTCTTCACGTACTTGAAAGGCGAGAGTCCTGCTTTCCACCTGCGGATCATGATCACGAGCCGAGTCTTGCCTGATATGCCGCGGCTCTTGAAGAGTCTGGCGCCAGACCTTGCACCCGTGGAGATACCCCAGGCAGCCACCTCAAGAGACATACGCTCATACATCCGATCCAGGGCAGACGTCCTGCCTGTTGAAACGCAAGAGGAAACGGACGAGCTGAGCGCAAATATTTTAGCCAAGTCGGGGGCTTGTTTCCTGTGGGTTCGGCTCGTCCTCGACGAGCTAGAACATGTATACGGCTTCGAAAGTATCATGGAGATCCTGGATGGTATTCCTGAGGGAATGATCCCATATTACGAAAGAGCCACAGACATGATGCAGAAGAAACGCGAGACGGAGCGGCGGATTGCCAAGGCCATTCTCCGCTGGGTCGTTACCGCAGCGCGACCGATGCATGCCTCGGAGCTCGCAGAAGCTTTGGAACTGGAATCCAAAGAGCTGAAGCTACACCAGAACGTCAGGAGTGCTAATGAGGGTCTTTGTGGCCACCTAGTAGTCCAAATCAACACGAAGAACATGGTTCAGCTTGTTCATCTCACGGCACGGGAGGTTTTACTCAGCGAGGATGCGAAAGGCTTTCGAGTTATAAGGTCCGAAGCTCATGAGAATATCGCCTCGATCTGCCTTGGTCTTCTTTCAGCCCCTAGGTTGCGGTCGCCTCGGCACCCGGCGCTTCTACAACACAGCAGGCCGCCTCCGTCTGCACTTCTCGACTACGCAGCAGTCTACTTTAGTCACTACATCTCGTCAGTCTCTTCAAAGACGGACAAACTTCTCGTGGCTTTGCATATCTTTTTTTAAAACGAACGTTCAATCATGGGTCGAGTGCGTTGCCAGCAAAGGCGACTTGCATTGCCTGTTGAAGACTGCCCGAAAACCTCCGGAACTTTCTTGACAGAAGAGTCGAGTACGAGCCCCCAATTAGTATGCAGGTCAAATCGATCAGTGACTGGTCGGCGGATCTCACAAGACTGGTCAGAAGGTTTGGAAGTGCCCTCATGACGTCTCCGTCCTCTCTCTATCTACTTCCTCATCCCTCCACTCGCCCCGACAGTCTCTGCTATCCATAACCAATTCGGGGCTACACCGGGCGGCATTTCCTTGGTAGGCTACGACAATGCCGCCTGGGATGACTGCTTTTCTTCCGTAAGACTAGATGGGCAAAGCGCGGCGACATTGTCGTGTGGCTCAACCTCGATCGCTGTGGGCATGATTTCCGGCGAGATCATACTATATAATCACCAAAGCTTCCAGAAACAGCAAATCTTCAGTCACGGCTCTTACATTGACTTGCTTCACTTTTAACGGACTGGAAAATTGCTCATCTCATCGAATAGAAAACGACTCGCGGCTTGGACCCATGCTGGAGACGTCCAGTGGGAGCATGCCATGACACGCTCACTTGTCCTTCTTGACTCCTCCGAAGACGCCATCGTGGGCCTCACTGCCCATGGACACTTTCTGAAATGGAGTTCTTGCGATGGAACTCTTCTAGAGGACACCTTTTATCCCTACAGTACACCCAGCGATGACTCCATGCCCGGCAAATCGAAGCTGCTCCAAAGAGCAGCGTCCATGGCCGCCATCTCGCCTGAGATGGATTTTATTGTCATCGCCTATATGGCACAGCCAATTTGTCTCTGGCTGCAAAGGACAAACGATTTTCTTGGGTGGGCAATTGATGACAGGGGCGGGCACCCACTCAAAGCCATGTTCAACCCAAATCCGCTGGTCAGTATGCTATTCGTTGCGTGCCGAGACTATCATCTTGCCCTCTTCGACACCTACTCTGGTTCCCATATCATCTCCACGGTTGGGTATCACGTTCGTCAGGTTGGCTTGGTGGACGCCACGATAAGCCTCGACGGTAGGACTGTTGTCACGGTCGACAGGCAGGGTTTGCTGAGCATCAGGGACTTTGAGACTTTGAATCTGCTTTACTACATATCTTCTCCCGACAGCATGGGCCGAACGCTTCGTTTCAGCTTGGATTCTACGAGCCTGGTTGACGTTTCGGAGACAACTATGAGGGTCTGGTCCCCCTCAGCTTTGTAAGTCATCCAGGCGGCGAAGCAACCAAGCCGCGTCTCAAGCCATGAGGTCAGTCCGGATATCGCTGACGCTTGCAACCAGAAATCGAAAGATGAACAACGAAGGAAGTATCAGCGATGAGGCTGTGGAGCTGCCTCCTATAGAAGGTCAATTCGAAGCAGACGCGCTGCACGTCTCACGACCATGTGCGCCCATCCCACACGTCGCTTCGTCGCTGGGGGCAAGCACGGAGGTGAGATTGTGGGCTACAGCTCACTCAATGGGAAAGCAACCGACGTGTTATATTCTCACGAAAAGTCCTCACACATTCATATCAGCGCCCTGGCGCTGAGCGCTGAGGACCTCATCGCGTCGGGGGACACCTTTGGCAACGTCTACGTTTACGACTTGGACACGAGCTCACCCGGGGCCATCAAAGCCAGAGCCTTGAAGTTTCACGTGCAACTCAACAAAGTCATCAGAAAGATTCTCTTTATTCCAGGATCGAACCTGTTGTTTGTGTCAGCTGGTGACTGCGGCACGATTTTGTCTTTGCAAGACGGCACATGTCGAGGCCGGCTTGATACCGATCACGAGCAAGGACACTGCCACTGGATTCTGGAGTGCGGTAATTTGGAAGACAGTCCTCGACTCTTCTTCATCGAGTCACATACGATCAAAGAATTCAGCATCGAATCATTCCCGCAGAGGATTGGCAAACACGAAATACACCTTGAATACGACCTTGACACAGGGATCGAAGAGTCGGCCATCATTTTAGCCGTGATCAGCAACAACACCCTTGTCTTGGACACTAGACGTCGGAAAGGATACTCCACGTCCTGCTGTCCTCTGATTTTCGACCTTAAAGGAGTCAACACGGCCCAGGGCAGAAACTGCATCAAGCCAGCGCCGCTGGCCAACCGACCGAAGTCTCGCATTCGCCGGATGGTGGTTCCTCGACCAGATCTCAAATCCCCCCAGCAACTTCTTCTTCTCGGAGATGACACCTGGTTGAGCGGTGTGTCTCTGGAGAACTTAGATGGCACTGCGTACACGCGGCATCTGCCTATCCCGAATGAGTTGGCTGCTCACGATGGTGGCGTCGAAGTCCTCCCCGTCCGCACGATCGATGATGATTTAGTGTTTTCACTTCGTGGTCAGCTTGCTGTCATTAGAAATGGGTTGAAACACGAAGACAAGAGGAGGTTGTGTTGACAACATGACTTGACGATTTGGGAAACCCTTGTTGCCCCTGGCCGACATGGGAATATCGAGGCGAGCGTTTGTAGGTTGTCGCAGTGGGAAGCTACCTTATGACTCAGTCAAGGCTGGTCATCAACCTACCGCTTTTTGCTTGCACATTTCGCAGAGACGCAAACGGCCGTTCATGCAATCTGCCAGTAGCATTGACCTGTCGGCCTTGACCAGCATCAGTTGGGTGACGACAGTGAGCATTTCGTGCTGGCGTTCCAGCCACAGACCAACAATACTGTCCTCGCTTTATTCTCGTAGCTGAGATGTCAGTGCGTTCAAGGGCATCATATCACACATCTCGCGTAACCTTGAGGGTGGCCAGTTGAGAGTGCATACTTCTAGACTCAGCCAACACGTGTGATCCTTCGGCTGACACCGGATCCCCAGTTAGGCTCCATCATTCAAACAAGACTTCTTCCGTCATCTTGAACGTAGAGGCAGATCCTTTTGGCCTGATCCGGATGTTGGTTCAGCGTCGATAGGGCGGTCAGTCCTCAACCTCCAATATTTCTCAGCCCCTTCCGCGTATATGCAAGTCGCGCCTTGGCTGTGGTCTTACAATACCAAGAATACGTAGCTATTCCAGCACGACTGCTGTACGTGTTTGATCGAGCTGTTGAGCCTACTTCTCGAGTGGAAGGAAAGCTATGTAGCTGTCCGAGTATTTTCGGGTTAAGAGAAAAGGTCAAGCCTATATAAGACCCAGCGACTACTCACGTCCGCTGATTATTTTGGATTATCACATCTTGAACCCCGAGACAGTCTACACCCAACATGCATTCTGGATGCTTCATTTCGACCGCGACGTCGACTTTGCTGTTGTTAGCGTTGGCAGCCTTTCCGGCTCAAGGACGGCAACCCTGAGGACATCAAATTTTTTAAAATCGACCTGCAGCGGCCACGCAGGCGATTGGGTCAAAGTCTCAACCGATGGCATTGTCACAGGCACGCCGGGCGCCAGCGCTGCCGATGCCACCTTCGCCGTCACCGTTGAAAGTGACGGCAGACGGCCGTAGCCCGTTTCACGATCCCCGTTCGCCATTCCGACCAGAATCTCAAAGACACCTTGCGCGTCATGTCCCTGAACCTCTTCTACGGCGGCATCCTGGATGGTGAACCCCGCGAGAAGCAGGCACGCGCTGTCCTCGCGTCAGGCGCCGACATTGTTGGCCTCCAAGAGGACTTCTCTGGCCAGGTCGCTCCCATCCTTGCTCAGGCACTGGGATGCTATCACTGGTCGGCCAACTACAGCGTCGCCGTCGTGAGTCGATACCCCTTCGCAGAGGAATACGGTGTCATCTTCGGCGAGGACGCTTCTTTGGAGGACCTCCCCGAGATTTTCGGCACCATGGGCGGCGTGCATGTCTCGGTCGACAAGAAGAACGACCTCAGCTTCAATTTCTTCTTCGCCCATCTAACGTCATTCCCTTACGGGCCGCACGCGTTCTGCCATGAGAACAAAACAGCCGAGGAGGTGCTGGCCATTGAGGAGGAGAGCGAACGCCCGAAGCAGATCGCCGAGGGTATGGAGAAGATGAAGCCCTACCTTGACGCCGCAGACGATGTGCCGGTCTTCCTCGTGGACGACTTCAACGCGCCTTCGCACCTGGACTGGGTGCCCGGCCTGGCCGAGTTACACTGCGGCGTCAAGGAGTTCCAGTGGCCCTCGTCTTACATCCCGCAGCAGTTGGGCTCCTCGACTCTTTCCGTGTCAAGTATACCGACCCGGTCGCGGTGCCGGAACTGACGTGGTCCCCCGTCGTGAAGGTGGATGTCGAGTCGCAAAAGCCCGAGCCACAGGATTCGCATCGACTTTGTGTACCACAAGGGGAGCAAGCTGAGGGTGTGCGACTCGAAGACGTTCATTCTTGGGGAGCCGTCTGAGGCACCGGATGTCTGGGACAACGAGTGGCCGTCAGACCGCAAGGCGGGTTTGACCGAGCATGCCGTTTCATGGTAGATCAAGCGATTTGTGACTGATTCTGGGAAA
The DNA here is from genome assembly GCA_002851675.1 of Verticillium nubilum. Classification (NCBI taxonomy): domain Eukaryota; kingdom Fungi; phylum Ascomycota; class Sordariomycetes; order Glomerellales; family Plectosphaerellaceae; genus Verticillium; species Verticillium nubilum. Next base: position 224,992 of record NMXI01000030.1, read on the forward strand.
GGTTATATGAGTGCATCGACGGCGTTGAAGACATTGAGCAGTAGATGACTGCCTAGATGCATCCTTTGTGTACTCTCTTGGCCTCGCATTTTGTAACCAGCCCATCGTGTTGATATCATTGAGTCTTACCGGGCTTGCTGTGAGAAGGTCTGATAAAATCACGCGGATTCCAAGTCCTAAAAGCAGATCCAAAACCAGAGCAAGGAAAGGGTAATCTAAGACACCCAAGCTTTCTGAAACATAACACCATCGATATCGAAACCATTGATCTTCAGCATCACTTATCTAGCTCTCCTCGAAGCCTCGCGTACCTGGTCCAAACCGGATCCTGCAGCACGGCTTGATGGGCATCGGGCTCCATTGTCAAGGCCACCTCGATCCCCCCATCCGGCAGTCGCGGCATGATAGTGTTCATGACACCGGCGCGCGCCGTGCGCAAAGCCTCGACTCGATCCCCGAGCAACGGCCCCCAAGTGACATCGTAGTACTCCAGATCAGCCCAGCTCGTCGCCATGGCTGAGCACGCGAGCGAGGTGATCACCGACAGCACGAGCCTCTCAACGTGGTCCAGGCCGCGAACCACTGTCACAAGGCTATCGTAGTGCCGCCCGTCCTTCCTCTGCAGGCCGCGCCGAATTGGGGCAGCAAGGTCAGCCACGCTGGCCTTCGTGAGGACCTCGCGCGCAGGCAGGGCCGCTTCGTTGACGCTGAAGAAGTTGCCCAGCGTGTGGGGGTGGAGCGGCGGGTCGAGGGCGGTGCGCTTGCGATTGTCGATTCCGAATGACATGCGCGAGACGGCATCGCCCTCGAGGCCGTCGAGGGGGGTCTGCGCTCTGACAACGGTGCGCCAGATAAGCGCCATGAGGGCGTCCATGGTCGAGATCCACGGAACGTCGTCTGGCGGTTGTGTCGCGTTGCTGGGCGCCGCGTCTCTCTTGAGGGTCTCGAGGGACTCAGGTGATAAATAGAAGACGCGGCTGAGGCTCGTCTTGCTGAAAAGACCCGACCCATCGTTGGCTTCGGGGACAAAGGGGAGAATCATGTACTCCGGATGATCCTCGATGGTTCCACCGCTGTGATCGCTCGACACCCTCTGACGGAGACGTTCTCGGTCTTTGAGCATTCGCGCGTCAAATCCGGCGTCGTCGTCGGGCAGCTCAATTCCTTGGGCAGGCCGACACTCCACCGCGAGGACCTTGGTCCACTCCAAAAAGGCGCGGGCATCGCCGGGTACGTGGTGGAGAGCAAGACAGAGTACCATGCCGCCTCGGATGAAGTTGATCTGCAGAGCAGCAACGGGTGCCGCCGCCCCGGGGGCAGGAGCCGGCGGCAGTGACGACAGCACATGGGAGTCAAAGGCGACAGGCGGGAAGTCATTTGCCTTGAGCTCGTCATAGGTGAAGCTGAAGGCGTCTTTCGAGCGGAGGTCCTTGAATACAATCGGCGGTACCTCTTCCTCGGCAAGTTTTTCCAACTTCGCGATGCCTTTCTGGTCTGCATCGTGGTCCGGAACGACCTTACAGTCTAGGACTGGGATGCGCTTCTTGGTCGCTTGGTAGGCGTCGTCAAGCACGCGCGTGAGGTGGTCGATGTCGTAGGCCTCTTGGAGCTCGAAGACGAGAAAAGGCTTCACGTACATCTTGGGCTCAATCGTCTCAAGCGGCAGCAGCTTTGGTATCTCGTCATAGCCCGAGACCATGCACTGTGGTGAAGAAGCCATGGTGATTGGAGGAGTCGGAATGAATCGATTGTTGATACACCTCTTTGGAGGATTGCGCTGGGAGTTTCTCGTAGGCAATTCGTCTGCCAGGCTTATATACGAGCTTATTGACCAACATGAGCTTGGACGTTCTAGCTTCCAATTGGTTCTGGGTCGAGAGCTTGGTGCTATGTATACGCGTATCGGTAGGTGGGATGTAGGGTCCTACGTCATGTTATCTATGGCGCTTCGATTGTACGAGCTGCCTTGTGTGGGATCTAGATCGTCGACGACTTCTCGTCCACTCTCAGGTAGAGAGTATCGATGCGAACCATCTGCAGACCGCCAGTCAAACCTCACAGTACCGAGAAGCAAGACCATGGACTAGTCCTTGCGGGAGGTCGTGGGGATCGTGAGGAGCGCTCGATCCCGCACGTTCAAGGCCATCAGACGGCGAGCAGCCAGCTCCTCCACGAGAAACAGACAGCTGTCGTTGCGATTATGCGCGGACTGCCATTCAAGACAGCTAGTTCAGGAAGAAGATGACCACTCATGGCACCATCATCTCGGCGCTTCGTCTGTCCAACATGTTTCCAGGCATGGTGGGTACAGACACGGGCAATCGCCTGTTCAACAAGACTTAGAATGACTGATGGCGCTATTCCTTTCAATGCGAAGAACTTGGAAATCGCCCGAGAATTTTGAAGATCTGGATCGTGCGAATATTGGTAGACAGCGGAGGATTTTTTCTTTCCTTGGATGGACTTGGTTCGAACTGCATGCGAGTCGCTACCTTAGTGCTGATATGATGTTTGTATTCGTCTCATCTCCAACGAGCTTTGGTCCGTCCTTTCGAGATGCGAACTCGAGTTCTCGGGGAGATCAGTCGAGATGGGTGTTTTGGGACGGGGAAAGGGGAGGAGCGAGGAGGAGGTTGTAGTTCTACACAACACAATTGTAGCGGGGTGATATCGTGCAATCGAAGGGCTCTTTTACAACGATCAATGCATTTACTCCGAAGTAATCGCCAGCAGGAATCAAGATGACATCAACTCATCCTTTACAACAACCAAAGCCAGGAAAATAAAGAAATATAGGTCAATTCATCAGTCCTCTTCTGTCATCTCTGGTAAACTCCCGACCAACATGCCGTACGTCATGTCGCCAACACCGGAGCCCGGCTCGGAGCCTCAAAGCTCATCCCGCACCCTCAACCTCGACAAGCCTGTCCCCAGACCGCCCAAGTCGCATGCCAGGACTAGAGAAATTCGCGCTCAAAACCGTCGAAGGAATTACATTGAGAGAAACCCGGAATATCTCGAAAGCGCGGAGCACGAGTTTGCAGGTGGGTACACCATCCCGACACGTCCTCTCGCCTACCCCATCTCTCGTGGCCGGGCCTGTCTGCGATCATTGGTCGTGATACTATCAACCATTGTCTGATTTTCTTGAAACCACAGACCCATTACTGTACGAAAAGCTTGTTCGCCAGTATCAGACGCCTGCGGAGCGTGAGGCAGAGGGCAGGCGCAAGGGATATTCCCGCGTCCTTGAAGGAGACCTCCTCCGAGGCGAAGCACGCATGGTTGAGATTGCCCAGACTACTTCTGGGGGGCCGTCCGCCGCTTCACCGGAACCGGTGTCTTCCATTTCCAGTGACATAGTCACGCTTGAAGCTGACCTGGCTGCCCCTGCAGACAAGCACGAGGCGAGGGAGAGATGGCATCAGTTGCTGACACGGCGCTTTGTCCATGGCCAGGATGATGACTTTGATTACGACAAGGTCGATTATGACGAATCTTTTGATGCCATGGAGCAGCGCGATGCTGAGGATGCGTGGTTCGAGGCCGAGGAGCCGGGCTGGGCGAGCGATCGTGAGAGTGACGATCCAGCACGGCGTCAAACTGTCCAGGCTGGAGAGACAGGCGTTCAGGACTTTTAGTCGCTTCCTCGCAACCCCCCATCAACTCCGTGCTCAGGTTATGATCAAATGCCCGGCAAAGTTCGCGGCATTCAGCCTCAACGCAAGGCGCAACAGCTGCATTAGCTCCCTCCTCGGCCGAATGCGATCTGCAGGGGCCCCAAAGCATGGCATGTCTGACATCTGCGCCGGCAAGGTCGGGCTGCTCCTCGAGTTATGTCGTGATGTCCTGCTTGCAGCTTCCATGCGGCATCAACCTACGGCACCACCCTGCGGCATCAACCTGCGATATCAGCAGATCTGGTAACCCGTCCGTCGTGGCAGGCTGGCCAGCAACCCTAGCCGGGTAAAGTCGAGAGTGCGGTCCACTCGCAATTCGGTTCACCCAGAAACATGGCAGATGGCGCGACAAAGCACCGGCCTGCTCTTCGAAACGTCAATCCAACCCCCAAAAGCCCTGTTGCGAGGGTGAGCCAGTTCCCAGCCTGACTAGCAGGCTCCATCCGCCAAGATGGCGGGGCAAAAGGTGGCTCACACCCACACAGTGGAGGGGTTTCCTAAGAGGTTAAACCGGGAAAATGCGCTGGGTAAATGGGCAATGGGCTTGTCGTCCCGCATTCTACCCTGCTCATCGCCAAGTGCAGCATCATCCGCGCCCACTTGGGGCAATTGGGGGTCCCTGACGAAGCCGAGACAAGAAAAGACGGACGCCAGGACGAGGGGCAACATCAACCCCGCCATCGACCTTCAACCGAAGCTCCCTCTCTCTCGTTCACGTCCCCGTCTTCGACTTACCACGCAAAGCTCTATATCTCCGGTTGAACTCCCCGTCTTTGAACCTCGACGAGCTCAAGACTTCATTTCATCGTCTCTTTCACCCCAACGGCTTCCCCACAAGCCACTCCCGCACCCGCCACCCCCCTTCACACATCATGGCGCCCCTCATCACCAGCATATACACGGCAGACCCGTCGGCCCACGTCTTCGAGGGCAAGGTCTACATCTACCCGTCGCACGATCGCGAGACCGACATCAAGTTCAACGACAATGGCGACCAGTACGACATGGCCGACTACCACGTCTTCAGCACTTCCTCGCTCGACCCCACCGAGGAGCCTGTCGACCACGGTGTCGTCCTGAAGATGGAGGATGTGCCCTGGGTGTCCAAGCAGCTCTGGGCCCCCGATGCCGCCTTCAAGGACGGCAAGTACTTCCTGTACTTCCCTGCTCGTGACAAGGAGGGCATCTTCCGCATTGGTGTCGCTGTCGGCGACAGGCCCGAGGGCCCCTTCAAGCCCGACCCTGAGCCCATCAAGGGCTCCTACTCCATCGACCCGGCCTCCTTCGTCGACGACGACAACCAGGGATACCTTTACTTTGGCGGCCTCTGGGGCGGCCAGCTGCAGTGCTACCAAAAGGGCAACGAGTCCTTCGACCCCGAGTGGGAGGGCGCCAAGGAGCCCGCCGGCGAGGGCGTCGTCGCCATGGGACCGCGCGTCGCCAAGCTGACCGACGACATGCACCAATTCTCCAGCGAAGTACAGGAGATCCAGATCCTTGACCCGGACACGGGCAAGCCCATCCTCGGCGACGACCACGACCGCCGCTTCTTCGAGGCCGCGTGGGTCCACAAGCGCAACGGCACCTACTACTTCTCCTACTCCACGGGCGACTCGCACTACCTCTGCTACGCCACCGGTGACAGCCCCATGGGCCCCTTCACCTACGGCGGCCGCATCCTCGAGCCCGTCCTCGGCTGGACGACGCACCACTCCATCGTCGAGTTCAAGGGCCAGTGGTGGCTGTTCCACCACGACTGCGAGCTCAGCAAGGGCGTCGACCACCTGCGGTCCGTCAAGGTCAAGGAGATCTTCTACACCAGGGACGGCAAGATTGTCACGGAGAAGCCGCAAGAGTAAGAGCGTGGAGGGATGCTGTACGAATGAAAATAGTAATACGATTTCATGACCATATCCTGTGCTTGCCCTTGTTGCCGCCTTCTTCCGACGTGCTGTCTGCCGCTGTTTCCTGCCAAATGCCCAATTCATGATTTCGTGTGCCACATTCGCCTCTTCTCGGAAGCTAATACCCCGCATCGACAACGCCCAGCCTCAGTTTCCGCAGCGCTTCCTCATACTTGGCGGGGTTGTGGTCCATCAACATGCTGGTCCCGAACCTCACCTCCCCGAACCGCGCCTCGACGTCCCGGATGTACTTGAGCACTACCCTCCTCGCCGGCCGCCCAATGTCCACCTCTTCAGCGAGCACGAAAGCGTCCCTCCGCAGGACCCTCGAGCTCTCGACCACGAACACCTCACCCGGCGGCACAAGCTTTGCGCCGACCATGCTGCTCCTCAGAGACCCCAGCGCCGTGAGCGCCCACTGGTCGTTCTCGGGCAGGCTGGCGGTGCTGGTGGCGTACCACTTGTCGGCGAGACCGTGCTGGAAAGCCTGCCAGACGCGCTGGCGAGCCTCGAGGCGCGAGGCGTCCGTGCTGTCGCTCTGGAAGGCGAGGGCCACGGCTTGGAAGTCGTGCAGCACGCCGAGCGAGAGGTGCGGCACGAGATCGTTGCCCTGTACGATGCTCGTGATGAGACCGCGCGTGGCCTTGCGCAGGGCGGGGCACATTGTTCCCGGCGGGCCGTAGGCGTATACGTGCAAGGGGCGGCCCGAGGGCAGGCAGACGTGAGTCGTGCCCCCGGTCGCGGTCGAGGGCGAATTCGTGAGCAGGCGGTGGTGGGGTTCGGCGGACGTGACGAAGCCCGTGCCGGTCGGGCTCGGCTCGGCGAGCATAGTGCCCAGGAGGGCCGTCACGGCGCCCCCGAGGGAGTGGCCGCAGAGGACGAGGCCGTAGTCGCTAAACTCGTCCAGGGCTTCCTTGAGTGTGTACAAGACTCTGCCGTCGCCGCCGTAGAGAAGCCGTCGCGCTGATGCGTGCACGCCCTTGTGGACCTGATATGGCTTGCCACGCCACGACATGTCATCGTAGTCGCAAGCCAGGTCGGCCAAGACGTCCTCAAAACCCAAGGTACCCCGGCAGGCCAGAACAACGGCTTTGGATTCGTGATCGAGTGAGATGTAGTGAACCAGGGGCACACCTGTCCCGGTCGAGCCTGACATGTCGGAACCGCCCTGGGCATCCACAAAAGAGGCCATGAGAATATCTTCAGGCTTTGACTGCGTGTGATGGGCGAAAGACCGTATTTCATGATGTGTCTCGTCCACGGCTTTGAGAATGGGCAGGCTCCTTGAGATCCTCATGAACTTCAGGAAACCCGACCCGTAAGCGGCGGATGAGTAAAGCATGAACCGTGTTATGTTGTGAAGTAGGTGCTTTGCCGGAAACATTCCGTCAACGATGCCAGCGCATCGCAAAGTGTCTATAGCCTCAGAGTCGGTGTAGGCACTCTTGGGATGTCTGGAGGCCAAGACAAGGGAGGTTTGTGAGCCACTTGTTGCTATGCTGTAGAGGCTTGTGCTGGGAGTGTGGACTCTAGGCCTCGTACGGCGAGCTCTGGGAGACGCTGGAGAACCAAAGTCGCTGGCATCGTACTCTGGATACGCTCTTCCCAGGGCGCTCGGCGGTCGACGAGCAAACATGGGCGAGTCGGGCCTCAGGCTATCCATTGAATGCATTGAGTAGGTGTCGGTCTGAGATAAAACAGAATCCCGGCGATGCTCGTGGACGGAGATGAAGCCCGCCCTTGAGGGGCTGCGTGGGACCTCGATAGGATCATCGAGATACCCCTTGTCGCGAAGATTGGACGAAACAGTCGGTCCTGTTGCTCGGCTCGGGGGTCGACGAGCTGCCTGGGTCGGGTGGACCAGTTTTTGAAAAGCTGACGAAGACTTTGGTTTAGGAGCCGGATCTGTTGAAGTGGAGGTCGCGGCAGCAACGCTCGGAGTTTCTCGACTCCAGAGACTGGACATACTCGAACCGGGTGATCTCTTCAAGGCTTGCCGCACGCCAGTCTTCTTTGAAGGCAATTTGCTGTCTTTTGCGGGCTCAGTCTTCGACTTGGTCAACCGCGGTTTAGTCAGAACCGCCTCACTCGTCTGGGGTGGGTTTTCGGGGCTATGCTTCGCAGGGACTGGCCCCAACGGGGTGCGTTGGCGTTTCTGATTTGATCCATTATCAGGACTTGTCTTGACTTGTGACTTGGGGACATCCGCTATCGTGTCAGGCGTCTTGCGTAAGGGCTGTTTGTTTGAGGAGTCTGACGCAAGCGGTTTTCTGGCCGTCCCTGGCCGCACATTCGCGGGCAATCCCTCCGAAGCTTTCGAATTGCGGCGTCTCGGGGGGGTCGGCGGAGGTGCTTCGAAAGACTGACGCCGCTGGGGTAGCTGTAGACGTGTGAAATCTGGATCTTCATAATCCACCTCGACCACCGATCCAGACCTGTCTAGAACTTGGTCGTAATCTTGACGAGTTGTGCTGCGGAGCATCGTCTTGTCGAATTTGTAAACAACACGTTGAGTCAGCTGGTCTGCAACGGCAATTGCGGGAGATGGCAGCAAGTCCCCTCGCGAATCAGACGCCGCAATGAATTCCCTCTCGACGATTTCAACACCAGGTGGAGGCGACAGGGCGGGCGATTCCGTGCCGCTGAACTCAACCGTGATGGTCTTTTGCGTATGGGTAGATGTCGTGATAGAGAAACTTGCGTCAGCCGGTAGAGATTGCATGATTTGGTCTTGCAGGAGGGATTCGGGGGCGAGATAATCATCCTCGTCGTCGCTTTCTTGACTGGCGTGGCGCTGAAGCGTGGCGATGATGCCCGGACTAGGCGAGATCCCTGGCTTGGAAACGAGAACTTCTGGTCCCTTGTCCTTGTAGCGACCTTTATGAACGCCATAAAGGCTGTCCTCATGGACGTCGACTCGTTCGCCGTCGCTCAGTACGACGATGTCCCAGACGATTTCCTCTTGAGGCAAGCGGCGCCTTTCCTCATCAGGGAGCTTCCAGCACTTGCGTTGAAGATATGCCAGGGCACAGAGGCCCATGGCCAGATCTGCAACGCCAACTTTCTGACCGCCGTGGCCTGTTGCTGGGTTTTGGAACTCGCGACGGACCAATGTGATGATGCTGGCGATAGCGCGGGATGAGTCAGTAGAGCCAAAGAACTGATCCAGGGACGACAGAAGCAGCTGGGTTATCTGTGAACCAGCGGAAAAGGTCGTCTCGGCAACGTAGAAACCAGTGGTCGTCCAAAAGACGATCTGGGACATGGCCATATGCAGGCTCTCGAGGCTACGTTCGATGACTGTTTCGGCATCGGCGCGGGCCAAGGTCGACTGTGATCGTGCAATGGCATTTTGTCCGGCTCGATGGAGAATCCCTTCGAGAATGCCACGACCGAGCTCGAGGCTCGATAGGGTAGTGAACTTGGCAGCATCAAATCCATACGAGGTGATGAGACTGCCAACACGGAGAGCGAGACTGCTGGAGCGGGTGGCCAAACTGATAGCTTTGGCGACGGGATCGGGTAGAACAGTTTTGCCAGGTTCCGATGCAGATGAAATCCGAGCGAGTATCAATTCTTTTTGTTCATGATTTTTTACGTCAGCCTCAGGGTCGTCGTCGGGGCCCATGGTAGCGAAAACTAGCTGAGTCGCGAGAGGTCACACGAAGGTACGGTACTTGTGCTTGCGAAGGGAGACTGAGAGTTTGGTCAGAAGAAGTACTACACTAGCAGTAGGCTGAGGAGGTGATAGGTTATCATCCACGCTGCAATTGCCCAGGATCTCGAATGGAGCCACGAAGTCGCGTTGCGTTACGCTGGGGCGGACTGTTGATGGAAGGCTTGCCACTGGAATGGTTGAAGTTGGTTGAACGGCGATGGCTTCGACATGTGATCCCGAGACAGGTGTGAGGGAGTGTCATGGTTAAGGTGGGACAAACACATGCTGATAAGATACGAAATCAGGTCGGATAAGATACTGATAAGGGGCCAAAAATAGCACCCGCCCTGGTTCAGCTTTTGCGGGAGAGCTGCAGGGGGCTTCAGGGGTTGTCCGGGTGCTCTCCACCCTGGAGGCTCCCTAGCTCCGTGCTTGTCCACCAAGACTCAGCGCGTTGAGGCGCAGAACGTGCTGGCGGGCTGGGCTCAAAGCTCGCTCGATCCGGCCGGGGGAGACGATCGCTCGGAAGACGAAGGGAAAGGGGATGGGCCAGGTGCCCATTTTTGCCTCTGCCAACTTGTCAACAACACCACAGCCTACCTTACATTGACCACTGCCTCTACAGTCACCTCGCCTAGAGTTCTGTCGCCCTCGCTCGCTAGCGCTACGTTCGTTTTGAAATCGTCGAAGACCCTCCAGCCACAACAATTGCCCCTCAACACCAACCGAACCCCCCCCCCCCCCCCCCCCCCCCCCCCCCCCCCACACCAACCATCACCATGTCTGAGGCAGGCCTCTTCTCCAAAGATCTCCTCTCGCCCACTGTCGCGGCGTCACTGCCCGATGGTTACATCCTGAGGGCCTTGCGCAAGTCCGATTACGACACTGGCTTCCTCGACTGCCTACGCGTCCTCACCACCGTCGGCGAGATCAGCGACGACAAGTTTGGCGAGCGCTACGACTGGCTTCAATCTCAAGACGGATACTACATTCTTGTCGTTGAGGACACTAGCAGGGGAGCCGTTGTCGGCACCGGCGCTCTGATCGTTGAGCGCAAGTTGTATGTCGCTACCCATTTCCATCTCCTCCAAGGACGCGCTTACTGACCGCCATCTCCGATAGCATCCACAGCTTGGGCCTCGTCGGCCATATCGAGGACATCGCAGTTGCTAAGGACCAGCAAGGCAAGAAGCTTGGCCTGCGCATCATCCAGGCCCTCGATTTCATCGCGGAGAAAGTCGGCTGCTACAAGAGCATCCTCGACTGCAGCGAGGCCAATGAGGGCTTCTACGTCAAGTGCGGCTTCAGGCGAGCCGGCCTCGAGATGGCCCACTACTACGAAGGAGACAAGAGTAAGGCATCTTAGTTATGACCTGTTGTTCTTGCCGTGCGACCACTGCCTTTAATGCCATACATATACTGGCTCACATTTTCCGTCACCTGGTCATCATCTACTAGACAAAATCAGCCCCTGTTCGGCGTTGACGACTGATCTCGGGCTTTTGTAGGCTCGAAAATTTAGAAGAAGGATATCTGCGATCAAGCAGAGAGGCGAATATGAATAGACGACTGGATTTCCACCTGATTCGATTGGCTCCCGTACGATTTGGTCCAAGGCAGACGTATGCGCAATAGGCAGGATGACCACGAGGAGCCCATGTTCAGAGATCGCCAAGTGGTTAGGTAGGCAAACTGCGCCCAATCATCGACCTCTGGACAGCTGGACATGTGTCTGGCGCTGTCAGATATCATCTAGCCGTAGAGTTCGAGGCGAGGAAGGCTCGGGCCTTTGACTGGGTTCCCAGCCGTCTTGATTGCAAAGGGGTCTGACCACGGCGCTTTTGTAAAGATGCATCCACCACGTGCGCGCACGTACATACCAAACGTCGTTGCGCAACGTCCCCATCGGAGCTCCTTCAACGTATCGTCTAGTTGGGTCAGAGCTGACGTTCAAGTGACTCGAAGAACCCTTTCACATGTCTGCCGTACCCTTCCCCGCAATGACCCGAACGGCATGAGACGCTGGTCACGCCAGCTCCCGAGCATCACAAGTCAAGGGTCGTCTCAGCTCTTCGGACACCACCGGATATCCCCAACTTGGCTTGTCCGACACACTGTCGTGCCTCCGAGCCTATATTGAAATCCATTTCCCTTTCTAGCGCATCGCATGGCATGCAGTTGAGCCAAGCGTCTCCCATTGTTGAATCCCGCTGATCTACATATAATTACTATCGACGTCCTGCTTGCTTCACTCATCATGTTGGAGGATATGACCAGAACCTTTACTCGACTGCGCATTGCTTCCCTTCAATCTCAGTACGTGGCAGCTGCATGGAGACTGCTTGAAGCACGACAATAGATCCGCAGCGTCGCTAACAGAAATCCAGGGCCATTGGGAAAAGCCACCACTCGCCCATCGCTCGCCGCCGCCGCAGCAACGTAGTGACTGCCGTGCAGTCCCAGTCCAAGGTTCCTGTCTTTGCGAAGCACAGAGTCATCCGGGTTATGTTGTAGCCAGCAAGCAGGCTTTTTATCATGCCTCACAGAACCCCCAACGAACCCGAGCCGGAGAGGCGGGCGTGGCTCATGGGGAGGGAAGCGTTTGAGAGAAGGATGCCGCATCACGAGGGCATTAAGGCTCTGTGGGAGACCAAATGGAGATTCCCGGTACGCTCTTGGTGTCCTCATTTCTCAATCGTCTTCTAACCAGCACCTTCAGTGCACCAAAAGCGTCTATCCATTCCATGACGGTCGGTATGAAGATTTTGAGGGTGTCTTCGAGCATCTCATCAGGGTACCGTAACATGTCTCTCCTGTCACTGCCCGACTAATCTCGCGGCAGTACAACATCAACGACGGCACGTCGCGGGCCTACACAGAGGCCTTCTTCCCCAACGCCGCCCACCTCACCGTCAGGGGCGACAAGGCCATGGCAGCCGGTGACCCAAAGCAGGCGAGCGAGCTGTACCTCCGCGCCTGCACCCTCTACCGCATTGCCCGGTTCCCCTATATTACGGCTTACCCGGAAGTAAGCTGCCCTATCAAGTGGAAGGCATGGCAGTGGCAGAAGGATACATATCTCAAGGCCGCCAGCACGTGGGAGTGCCCGGTGCAGGAGGTCCATATCCCGCATGTCCACAAGCAGGGACGCGACAGGGAAGATATTCCCGTATACGTTCGCGTGCCGGACGCGACGGTCGCCCGAGGCGAACCCTGCCCCGTGATCCTGCTCATGACTGGTCTGGACGGGTACAGGCCTGACCACACGGTGCGTTGTGATGAGTTCCTGGCACGCGGGTGGGGCAGCGTGGTTGTCGAAATCCCGGGCACCGCGGACTGTCCTGCCGACTCGGCCGATCCGGACAGCCCCGACCGGCTTTGGAGCAGCGTGTTGGACTGGATGGCTGCGGACGGACGGTTTCACATGGGCAAAATGATGGTCTGGGGCCTCAGTTCGGGGGGCTACTACGCCATCCGCATAGCCCACACGCACAGGGAGCGTCTCGTCGGGTCGATTGCGCAGGGGGCAGGGTGCCATCACTTTTTCAATGAGGAGTGGCTGGAGAAGGCGGACGGGCACGAGTATCCTTTCCAGTGAGATCTTCTACATCTGACAAAGGTACATAAATGATGTTTCCGTTGCTGATTGCCGAGTACAGATTGACGCCGGCCATGGCGATGAAGCACGGGTATGAGTCTGTGGCGGAGTACAAGACGGGAGTGCAGCAGAAGTTTTCGTTGCTGGAAGCGGGTATCATCCAGCAGCCGTCGACCAGGCTGCTTTTGATCAATGTGAGCGGGGTTTACCGGCGTGAGAGGGCGGCGAGCTGACTTATCGAAGGGCATGCAAGACGGGTTGATGCCGATTGAGGATTCCATGATGCTTTTTGAGTACGGAACACCAAAAGAGGCGAGGTGAGTGACATATCGGTCCGAAAGGTGTTGCGCAATGCTCACACACGACAGATTCTTCCCGGGAGCATTGCACATGGGGTACCCGATGGCAAACGGCTCGGTGTACCCCTGGATGGAGAGAGTCATGGCGTCCAAGACTTGAGGACACGGACGGTGACAGAATATTGTTGCAGCAGAATTACATATTGTAGCGTGGTGGTATTAGTTGAATTATTAGCGCAGACAGCTTCATGACATTGACATGTTCAGAATCACCTTCCCATCCAGCCGCCGTCAACAACCAGTGTGTGCCCACTGACGTAGCCGCTCGCACGGCTGGCAAGGTAGACCGTCGTTCCTTGGAAGTCCTCGGGAGACCCCCAGCGACCAGCAGGAATGCGAGCGCTGATGCTGGCCAGGCGCTCCTTGTCCGCCAGCAGAGCCTCGTTCATTTCGGTCTCAATGTATCCCGGCGCAATGGCGTTGACGGTGACGCCCTTGGATGTCCACTCGTTCGCAAAGCTCTTGGTCAGTTGGGCCACAGCGCCCTTGGAGGCCGCGTAAGCCGGGACGGTGAAGCCGCCCTGGAACGACAGAAGCGAGGCGTAGCTGATGATGCTGCCCCGCCTGCCGGTCACGGCATCAGGCTCGAGCTCGAGCATGTGGGCGCCAATATCGCGAGTGACGGTAAAGACAGCATTGAGGTTGACCTGCAGGACCTCGTTAAAATCGTTGTCGGGGAACTTGTGGGCGGGGTGCCGGCGCTGAATGCCGGCGCAGTTGACGAGGATGCGGATCTGGTGGCCATCGGCGAGAACCTTGGGTACGAGAGCAGAAACACTGGCGGGATCGCTGAGGTCGGCGGTGTAGATTTCGGAGGTGCGGCCGAGGGCGCGGATGGCATCGCGGGTGGCAGTGACAGTGGTATCTCGCTGGACGAGGAGGACATTGGCTCCGGCTTCGGCGAGGCCAATGGCTACAGACTGGCCAATGCCACGGGTGCCGCCGGTGAGCAGAGCGGTTTGACCCTCGAGAGAGAACATTCTGGCGGCCATGATAACGTCTGGATCCCAAGGTATGAAGAGGGGAGTTGGTGGTGAGACAGCCTGTGAGGAGTGTTAGGATGGCGGATGAGGAACGAGTTCAAGGTCTTACAAGTAGTGGCAAGCAATAAAATGGCTTCAGAAACAGGATAGAACCCAGGTCACAGGGCGGACTCGGTTCAACAAATGGAGTGGCTGATAATACGAGACCGTCGGGAGTCGCGTCGGGATATGGTGGAGGATCGTGATAAAAGTCACGAACTCAAGTTGGGGGGTAACACGGCAAGAGAGTAATGGGCGTTGGCGATGGCGGGGCATGGAGGGGTCGGTGGGGGTCAGTGGAGGCCCTAGAGACTGGGCCCTGTGGGGTGCGGGGAGGGGCAGCAGCAAGGGGCGGCCAGTGACGTTACAGGTGCGACTGACATGGATCGCATCTCGCCCTCCTTTGCAGCTCCAGCACCAGCCTGGGCCGCCTGGCAACCTCTAGGCCTGTACATCATCCCCTGGTTCTAAACCTTTCAAAACATGGCCGCGGGCTACGGAGCCCCCCCCAAGGCGGATAACTGGGTAGAATCCGCCGACAATGTCTCCGCACGACCACCGGTCCCCGGATTTGCCACGTTTGCCGGAATAAGTTGGGGGGCATCGTCATCCAGGGCAGGGCAGGGCAGGATTCAAGTCAACGGTCGAGGTCCCAGGAGGGGTCAAAATGGCCGATGTCTTGGTTGCCCCTCCCCCATCCACTCGGTCACTCCTCCACCGGTCTATGCCCAGCTGATTTTCTACTTGAATGTCGATCCATAACGCGGCCTTCTCTCCGTCTCTCCAACCCTTTGATGTTTTCGTTGACATCATGAGATATCCAGAGATTCAGACCGAGACATAATCACGACTTACACGCCTCACACGACTACCAAACGAAACCCGCAGTACAGAAACTACTCGCCAACAAACATACTCATTCAAAGGGCTCCAAAATCACAGCCATGACCGACTCCAAAGTGCAAGCATCCGTGCTCCACGGAGCCAAGGACCTCAGAGTTGTGAGCTCAGTGTCCTACCTTTGCAGCAACTTCCACCAGAATCTAACACCCAACAGGAAGACCGCGACCTCCCTGCTCCCTCTGCCGACGAAGTACAGATCTCCGTCGAGGCCACTGGTCTCTGCGGTTCCGACCTACACTACTACTCTCACTACCGCAACGGCGACATCATTGTTTGCGAGCCTTTGACCCTGGGTCATGAATCCGCCGGTACCGTCACCGCCGTTGGCTCGGACGTCACAACGCTGGCCGCTGGAGATCGTGTGGCCCTCGAAGTCGGCCTGCCTTGCGGTTCATGCGACCTGTGCGCTGCGGGCCGCTACAATATTTGCGCCGGCATGAAGTTCCGCAGCTCAGCCAAGGCAAACCCTCACGCCCAAGGCACTCTCCAGGAGAGGGTAAACCACCCAGCCAAATGGGTTCACAAGTAGGTCAGCACCTGTTCGCATGAGAAAAGGCCAGACCTGACCACCTCCCAGACTCCCTGACGCCGTCTCCCTCGAGCTCGGCGCTTTGGTAGAGCCTCTCTCCGTCGCCATGCACGCCCGCAACCGTGCCAACCTGCCCTCCGGCTCGACGGTACTTGTCCTCGGCGCTGGTGCGGTGGGCCTTCTCGTCGCTGCCGTCAGCAAGGCCGCTGGCCAGAACGTCGTCATCGCCGACATCCAATCCGATCGCGTGGACTTTGCGACAGCCAATGGCTTTGCCGACGCCGGCATCGTCGTCCCGCCCAAGAGGCCGCAGCTCATCGAGGAGAAGCTCGCCTACGCCAAAGAGGTTGCAGAGCTTGTCAAGAATGCGCAAGTCGCCGGCAAGGCGATTGGCGAGGTGACGGCCACTTACGAGTGCACCGGTGTCGAGACGTGCATGCAGACTGCTATCTACGTGTGTCACGGCCCCCATCTCCACAAAGTCTCGACACATGCTCACAAAAGTCACAGGCAACACAACCCGGTGGCCGGGTCATGATTATCGGCATGGGCACCCCGATCCAGACGCTGCCTATCTCAGCGGCGGCCCTGCGTGAGGTCGACCTCGTCGGTGTCTTCCGCTACGCGAACTGCTATCCCAAGGCCATCGACCTCATTGCGACGAACCCGGCCGGCCTGCCATCGCTACAGAAGCTCGTCACACACAGGTATCAGGGCCTCGGTAACATTGCCGACGCGTTCGGCATGGCCGCTCGCGTCAAGGACGACGAAGGTAAACTTGTTCTCAAGGTCATGGTTGACCTGACATCGTAAGACACGATGGCGTGGATGTGCGGCGGGAATATGATAGATGAGAGCACAAGACGAACGATAGTCATTGGTGACTTTGTACAAGGAATTTTATTACACATATCGCTTCATACTGCAGACTAAAATGGCGAGGACATGCGACAAGGGCGTCATGGGGGCGCTTGGGGGTTTGTACAATGTAATTGATGCTATCTGTCGCTCTATGATGCTGACTTGAAATCTTTTTTAAATACTCTTTTGTCATGCCACCGAATGCAAGAAAGCAATCTACGACTTGTCGGGGAAGCCAAAGTCGATGCCGAAGGGGGGGTAGACGTAGCGCTTGAACTCCTTCTTGGCGGCGAGGTCGGCCGAGTAGTCGTTGAGGGCCTTGAGGTCCTCGTCGTCGAGCTTGACGGTCTGGAGGTTGGCCTTGATGCGGTCGGTCGACGTCGACTTGGGGAGGACGGTGCTTCCACGGGAGGCTGTGATGATTTAGTAGGGGGCTTGATTGCTGAGACTCGTAGGAGAACTCACTGTTGTAGCTCAGAAGGATGGTGCCGGGGGAAACGTTGTGCTTCTCGGCAATCTTGACGATGACGGGGGCGCTCATCAGGGGCCCGCCAGTGCTACCGAAGGGGCTGTAGGACATGATCTGGATGCCCTTCTCCTTGCAGAGGTTGACAATCTCGTCCTGGGGCAGGCTGGGGTGGTTCTCGATCTGGTTGACGGCGGGGACGACCTTGGCCTCGGCGAGGAGCTGCTCGAGGTAGCGCTGGCTGTACTGCAGAGGATGTTAGCTTCTGTTTGGGTTGAGTCGATGTGCTGGTAGATGAGTGCTCACGTTGCAGACACCAATGGCCTTGACCTTGCCGGTGTCGAGGAGCTTCTCCATCGACTTCCACGTGTCGGTGTGCTTGTGATCGCGGATGAGGTCGCGCGAGCCGTCAGGGAGGGTGGGGAACCTGTCGTGGTTGCCTTCGGGGTTCATGGCCACGGGCCAGTGCTGGGACGTGTCAGTTGGATGATCGCCTCATGTCTCGTCTCCGGAGAAGGCAAAGAGGTACTCACGATGAGGTAGAGGTCGAGGTACTCGAGGCCAAGGCTTTTCAAGCTCTTGTCGAGGGCCTCCTCGACGCGGGCATCGCTGGTCTGGTAGGTTCCCCAAAGCTTGGAGGTGACGAAGATGTCTTCGCGCTTGACGCCGGCATCGAAAGCGTCCTTGAGGCCCTCGCCGACCTCATCCTCATTGGCGTAGCAGTAGGCGCAGTCGACGAGCTTGTAGCCATTCTGGACGGCGAAGGAGACGGCGGCCTTGACCTTGCCAGCCTCGCCCTGCCAGGTGCCTTCAATCTTTGTCAGTACAATTCCGATTTGATTGTGAGGCAATAGACATACCGAGACCGATGGCGGGTATGCTGGCGCCCGTGTTGAGCTTGAAAGTCTGGTCGGCCATGATGTGTTTACTGGTGATGGTATCTGGCGGGAACTGAGGGTGTGTTGTTTTGGCGGGGGCGGGGTAGTTTGTAGCGGGGTTAGAGGCCTTTGGGTATTATGGTCAAGAGATGAAAGAGAGAGGCGGGACTCGAGCAAGGCAAGGACCCGGGCATGCTCCGAGTTATGAATCCCGGAGACAAAAGCTACGGTCCTCATCAACCCGACGCCGGGTAAAAACCGCCCAGGTCTTAATCTCCAGCTGAGGGGAGGGCCCTCAAGGGCCCCTCCCTCCTTAGCAATGACGATGCTCGTCGCAGCGTGCAACACGTCCCGCGGCCCCCCTGACAATCGCCCCCTTGGTTGTGGTGGGTGAGGCGGGCCCCCATTCATGGAGAATTCGCTCCACTACGGGCCACCTCTCGGGGTCAGTTCCGCCGACAGTTGTTTAATTTTTCTCGCGGACTCACGATTGCCCCTCCTCCCATTTCCCCCCATTTTCTGTGGCACTTGGCATTGGCTCTGACGCTGGGCCGAGTGCTGGCGCTTGGTGCGCCCTGTGCTCGCATTATAAGTAGTAGCGGCGGCCATGTCGCCTTGTTGGGGGTCAGTTGGGTAACCTGGGGAGGCTTGTGACATGCTTAACCGGCCAGCGTGGGGGGCCTTCAGTGGACGTGACTAAAGTAACGAGGGAACCACCTCGGCGTCGGGATCTTGCCCTGCGAGGATTCTACGAAGACCTTGGACGTCCTGCGCCAAAAGGGAGAGTTGCTTGCCGGCCTTTAGACCGTCCCCCGCTCAATTGGCCGATTGTCCCGACTAAGGAGGTCGATTCGCTTTCGATTCACAGTTCACCGTTCCCTGCCCGCACTTCTCTTGGAAATCACGGGGTTGTTGCAGTCTGGCATTCTGGACACGGAAGCCATATCGCACGTCTGCTACTCCGAAGAGAGAGAGAGGCACGCGCACTGAACGTGGGCCCTGCTTGATTATGACATCTATAACGAACAGTCTCTACCCGAAAATGGCGCTCCAAAGGTGCGGTAGGACAATGCTGGTAGTACAAAAGGAACTCGACTCAACACGCGACCCGGCGCGCTCTTAACCGGCAATCAGGACCCAGAGTCTGCCATCTAGTCAGTCTTGTTCGCGAAAAGGGGCGTGGGAGGAGAGAAGGGGTTTCGGATCAGACTTGACTTACAGGAAGAAGATCATAAGCACACCGAACATTTCTGTTGCCGACACGATTAGCCCATGCATCATCTATCCGTGATAGGAAAAGGGCGACTTACTTGCAACGAGCCAGCGATTGCTTGATACTCGTCCCCAGTATTTGAGAAGTTCTACGCCACGAGTTAGCCCAAGTTCTTGGAGCACCTGGCAAGGGCCAACACTCGATTGGCCTACCTTTCTGAGCGCCCTCGACGTTATCCACGACATCCTCAGTGTTGGCGTCAATTCTCTGAATCATCTCGCTCTGCTCCGACACCATCGTTGCCAACTGTCCGAAAATGCTGCCCAGCTCGCCGATCGTCCTCTCGATGGCCTCGATGGCTTCGCCCCTCTGGTTGATGTAGCTGTTCTGCGGCTGCGCCTCTTCCATCATGAGCAGCTGTTGATCGCTCGCAGGGTTCAGCGACAGGAGGTCGGCTCCTGGGGACGGCGTCCCCCTATTCGGCGTGCCATATAGTGGCGATGCAGACTGCTGCAGGGGCGGCTGCGTGTGCTGTCCCACAGACGAGATGAAATTGTCCGTCCTCGACCGCGACGCCTGGATGTTCTTGGTGCGCTCCTCCAGAACGTCCTTGAAGTTCGCCGACACATCCGTGAGCTTGCCTTGCAGCAAGAACACGACGTTCTTATTATGCTCACCTTCCTGGTCGGCCTTGGGGTGTTGATTCCTCGTCAGCGCCTGGAGCTGCGAGATCTGCTGGTTGATAGAGGATAGGTCCTGCTTGATGATGAAAGTGAGCTCGTTGATCTCCACCGGCCTGTCGTCGAAGAGGGTTCGTCGGCGCGCAACTGTGTGTTCACGCAAGTGTTAGTTCAGTTGATCGTTCGCGAAAATTTGGAGGCCAGCCCCGCCCACATACGTGTCGCAAGCTTTTCCAGCTTCCCCATGGTGCCCGTGATGCTCCTGCCGATTTGCGCCGCTTGGCGGGCAAAATCAGACCGCCTCGGTTTCCCATCGCCGTTGGCAGCGGCCTTTTGCTGGTCTGTCAGAAGAGACCTGCGCTGCGCGCCCACCTTGTTCGACGCCTGGCGACGTTGCGCCTGTGCAAGGACCGACTTGAACTCCGAGGTCCGGTCCTGGATTGATGTGACTGCCATGATGGCGAAACGGCTGCGGTTGCAGGCGGGCTGTTCGATTGTGACGGGGCAGGATATTCGATGCAGATGCGACGGCGGTTGCAGTGTGCCTACTTGAATCTCGTTTGCGCCGGTGCCTGGGGTTCGTGTTTCGCGAGAGATGCAGAAGAAGAAGGTTGCGAGTCTAAGATGCCGAGTCTTCGAAGTGATACGTGGAATGAAAGGGGTATATCGAAAGGCAGGGCGACGTGGCCTGGCGAGGCGGCTTGTAGCGCCGACAAGGTTTAAAAGTTGATGGCAGGTGTCAAAGGGCGCAAAGGAAGGATCGTGGGTTGAATAGAACGTTGTCGGTTAGCGAGGTTCTGGTCGCAGGCGAAAGACGTTCGGTCGGGTCGTGGCCGCGTCAGATCCAAAAGGTAGAAGCGACGTGGATTGGCCTCTGGTTGGCCTTTCTGGCTCCTCCCGCAAACGTGGTGTTTCTGCTGGCTCATTCCACGTCCGGGCTTCCCAGCACACCCCCCCCCCCCCAACTCCTTGTTACTTTGGGTGGGGCGGAACTTGTGGCTCGTGCCTGCCTGATTACCCAAGTCACAAGTCTACATCTGGTTGACGATGGCACAGACACTGTGGCTTGAAAAGTCGAGATTGGTGGGCACAAGTGATGGAGCGTATCATCTTATGTTGGAAATTTGATGTTTTCTATGCTGCAATATCAAAGTTCTTCGTTGTTCTTGCTGGCAATTGTCAAATTCATTGCTCACACGTTGGCCGACTCTCACAATCCCTACCAATACGGTGCAAAGCCAGCAGACGCCACGCCAAATGCGTGGGAGTTGGCACTTGTCAGAGCTCCGCCCCCTTACGATGGGTCTAATTACAGGCGTCCCCATGCCGATCTGATCCTCCTTTCGCTGTTGGCAGGCAGCGAGACGGGATGCTGAACTTACCCAGAGGTATCCCTTCAGCACAGCTTCGCACTGAAGTGACTTAAGGATCCCCACTTGGCCGGCCATCTCACTGCCCATGTTCGCGCCCGCCCGCTGTAATCACAACAACAATAATAGCACCAACAGCCCCAGCTCATCTGTCAAGCCCCATCTTAGCGTGCCCAGCTCGTCGTGCTGCCGAGTCTTGCGAGTCCAGGAGTTCCATCTGGGGCGGGAAGGCGACGAACCACGGCCAGTGTGACGCTGTCGTACGTAACCCAACCCAGCGAGATCTCTGATCCTCGTGTTGAAGCCCATTCCTCCCTGACCAATTCATTCTTCTGCCGTTTGCTGGATAGCTCGCCATCCATTTCGTGAGCGCATCTTCTCCGTTGAATGTACCACCATTCTTAATCAAATCGTCTCGCAACCGCGGACCGGGCCATTTCGGTACTCAAGAGGAGAGCTCCATCCTCTCTTTCTGTCGCGGTCGTCTTACGACGCCAATCAATTGCCCTCTGCGCCTGTCGACAAGAATGAGGAGATAGCGTCTCTCGTCCACCAAACGTCGACGGGATGGACGGCTCATATCAGAATCCCTATCACAGGGCCAATAGTCCCATGTGAGTCTTCCCGTGCCCTGTTCTCTGCGCTGGATCTTGGTCCCACTGTCGACCATGGTCTGGTCGCAGCAATGTTCAGTCACGGCCTGAAGCCCTCTAACGCTCCATTCCAGGAGCCCCGAAACGCCGACAAGTGCACCGTATCGCGCCAACGTCAACCGAACGAAGACAAGGAAATGGGTAGAGGCCAAGACGCAGAATTATGATGGCGACGACTGGGGAGGCGACGACTTCGACGACGAACCTGAGCCGCTGCCTGTGCCGCCCTTGCGGCCCACCGGTTCACGCCAGACCAGCTTGTCCAGCCAGACCTGGAACCAGCCTCCTCCGATGCCTCAACTAGGCCCTCGATACGCATCTGGTCCTCAGCCTAGCTTGCACATTCAAACCCAGCCAGCCCAGCCGCAGCAGCAGCAGCGATCGCAGCCGCAACCGGAACTTGAACCGGAGCAGCAGCAACAGCAGCAGGCTCGAGAGAACACGCCTGCGTCTGCCAAAGTCTCCGGTGAGATCAAGTCTCCCGTGGGCCCTGAGCCGTCTTCATCGGTTTATAGCCAGGGCACGGGGCAGCTCGTTTCGCCTCAATCTGCAAGTTCCGGGGCTGTTACTGCCTCGGTCGCCGCTTCGGAGCCCTCTAGGTTTCCTCCGCGCAAGACCAGTATCGGCCAGTACGAGCCCAACGCAGCACAGCAGCAGACGAACCTACCTTCGGACGTCTATCGCCGCTCGGAGGAGGACCGGACGGCGAAGGCCTCGCAGTCATCTCCTATTGCTGTTGTGCACGAGGATGTCGGCGGCAGTGTCGGGGAGTCAGTCGCATCTCGTGGTGTACTCTCTCGGAACCAGATTGGGGACACAAATGAAGGCAGAGCCAGTCTAGGCAGCACCCCCCGCGGCGGAACGCCCCAGGAGAATGCTGTTGAGGGCAAGAGCGACTCCGGGTTCGACCGAACACTTTCCCATCCGCAGCTTGACCAGGAGCAGGTGTACCAGGCACCCGTATCGGCATCCGCCCCCGCTCCTGCGCCTGCACACGCGCCTGCATATGTCGAGCAACCTCAGTTTTCCGAGCGGTTCAACGACACCACAATCCTTGCTGAGCCGCAGGCCACGTTCCCTTCCGGCCGATACGAGGTCGCCTCGCCGACTTCAGTCGTCGAACATTTTAGCAGCAACTCCCCCGCGCCTCAGGAAGAGCCTCGGCGATTCTCCACAAGCCCTCAGCTTCCCGACCTGGCGCGCATGTCCATGTTCGGCGATGACTTCTTCTCGAAGCCACCTGTGATTTCTGACGCCCCTCCCGTTCCAACACTGCGAGAGGAGAGTGAACCCTCCCCTCAGTTGCCCTCCCTATCCTTGCGAAACTCGCCCGCTTTAGACCGGTCTGCTACGCCGCCGGAGACTGATACAACCACCATCCTGGGTGTAGGTCAGACCGAGTCACCCACGCAGCCGACCGATGCTCCGTCATCGAAGACTGAAGACGTATCAGCCGAGATGACGCCCAGTTTGAATGCGAAGACGGCTTCAATTTATGACGTCGAAACCCGCGAAGCTTCCCGCACAGAGCGCACTGAACAAAAGCGGCCGTCATTCCCTGGCGGCTGGGTCACTGAAACAACCACCCCTGCGGCGGAAGCCGAGCCTACAACAAACCCTATTGAGAGCGCGTCGACGGGACGGCCAGACATCTCACCTGTTTCCGACGGCACGGATGGTGCTCCTCCTGCTGCCGGCTCCGTCGTTGTGAAAGAGCCTCGGTCTATTCCGGTCACACTGCCAGGGGCGCCCTCCGATGACCAGGTTCAGCGTGTTGCTAGTCTTGGTGCGAATCATTCATCCCGCTCGCATTCACCCGCTTCAGAGGAACAGCGCGTATCATCCACGCCGCCCCCTCTGCAAACCCGGCTTATCAATGATCTGCCCGAGGAGTTTGCTCCTCCCGAGCGGCAGTCGACCCTGAGCACGATAAATTCTCCCTCGCCCGTCAAAGAAAGCGATAAACTGAGAGAGGAAATCATTCGGACCTTGAGCCCTGTCCGCCCAACGCATGACGAAGATGCACCAGGTGACAGCAAAGGAGGACTCTCAGCGTTGCCCGGCCAGGCCGCCCGGGAAAGCACCTATCTTCATGGCGTATACGACGATTATTGGTCTGGACCCGATGACAGGCCAGCTCACGGCAAACAGCTGGAGTCTGATCCTAATCCTCCAATCCCAGCCACCGACGGGGCCATGTTGCCGTCCCCTCGCGAAATGTCTGATATTCCTCCTTTGAGCCCTCGCAGTCCTCGACGGGATCCTGTTGAAGAACCTTCTGTGACTCCTGAGGCTAGTCTGCTCCCGCGTCGCTTCTCTTGGGAGGCTAGCAACGAGGATAAGCCACAGGCTGCTGAGCAGCGAGGCGCCACTGCCTCGCCCCCAAGCTTTGCTATCGATACCAGTAGTGGCCCGCTGTCTCAACAATCCCCGCCTCCAGCGCCGACCGTTGAAGAACCAGAAAGCATCTTCAGGGACGACGACAAGCCGCCGTCCAGTGCGACGGACGAGCTTCCGTCGAGACTGGCGCAGAACGCCAACATGGGCATTCTGGACAATGCGGCCCTTGTGTCCCACCAGGTCTCGCAAGTCAGTACTCTTCCCAGGGAAAAGCAAGACTCCGTTGCTCCCGAGCCGCCCTCCCCGATTTCAGTGACATCCGATAAGCCGCCTGCTATCACGGAAGAGCCAGAACCGAAGCGACTTGTCGAGCCGAGGCGTTTGTCCCTCGCAGAGGAGAAGCGACCTCTCCAAGTCTCTTCCTCGGACCAGACCTCTCCTCTCCCATCCCCAGGAGGTCATCCGGCCTTGGCGGAGCCTCCTTCGTCGGCAAATCCTGAGGCAGAAGGCCTAGTAACTCAGCAGCAGCTTTCATCGCAGCCAGCACTGCCGGTACAGCCGGCTCAGAAGTTGTTGTCGTTTAGGGAGATACTCGACTTGCCGAGCGCTGCAGACAGGATTGCCAAGTATAACGAAACGCGAGCGCAATTCGCTGCGATGGACTCGGGTCTCAACAACTGGATGGTTGGCCTGCAGTCGCAGCATCCCGAGCACGGTCCCGCCGCCTCCTCCTACCAGACATCCGTCACAGCGGGACCTCCAGGCAGCGCATCAGCGCAAAGATCGCCGACCAACGCACCCTTGGCATCGCAGCAGCCGTACTATCAGCAGTATCTCAACGCCAGCTCGCCTGCTGTGACTCCAGGCGCACCTGGTCGGCCCTCGACGGGTAACATGGCTGGAGGAGGGTTACACTCTCCTTCCAGCGATTTCAAGCACTCAAGTGGTCAAGTAGGGGCGAAGGGCAAGGAGCTTTTGCTCGGGGCGGCCAAGGCGGGCAAGGGACTGCTGAGCAAGGGCAAGAACAAGCTTCGCGGCGGTGACAAGGTATTTCCTTAATCATTCCTCTCTACCGGGATCACTACACAGGGCATGCCTCTTCTCTCATCATCGTTTTCTTCTTCGTTTATGGTCGGACGACTCTTTTTTCTTTAGCACCACCTACAGGCGAGGGCCTTGGCCATGACTGACTGACTCGGCTCTGACACATGAGCCGCGAGCCGAGAACTATGAGCCACGAGCCACGAGCCACAGGCCTTGTGCGATGAGCCACAAGTCTATTTGCCCTGTCCCTGTGGCCGGCTCGGATGATGGCGCGGTGTATGCATAAGGAATGATACGACTTCTTTTTCACGATCATGTATTTCCCTTGACGGCTTTTAATCTCCACAATGACTTTTTTGAGGTGCCTTGTTTCTAATGTCTGGTTGTTTCTGCAGAACGAAGAGTCTTCTTCCTCCTCATCGCCGCCTCCGCCTCAATCCAAAGCCAGAAATGATCGTCGAGCCTCATGGGGTCTTAGTCTAGGACCACGATCGTCGGGTCCAAAGGGCGACGTCGGCCCACAATCCCACCCATCCCAGCCTAGGCGTCTTTCTACTGTCTCGAGCTCGGCCCCTCAGATTCCTCAACCTCTGCGCTTGTCCCCCCTTGATACATTCCCCAACTCAGCCGGAGTCCCATGGGCTAACTCACAAACACAACCTCGCACTCCTCCGAATGGGGCCAATTGTCATGGCGTTAGCCAACCAGAGTTGGTGTCGCCTGTGTCGGACACAAATTCCATGCGCAGGTCGCAAGAGGGCAACGACATCAACGACGACGACGACAACGACGATGCTGCTGATAAGCTACAAGTCCCAAGACCCATCAGTAAGACCCAGCCAACATGGGACCCTACCAACGCCACACCTTTGTTCGAAGAAAACGACTTTGATCTCGACCACTCAAAGCTATCGAGTGTCCCGAATGGCCGTCCCGCCGCCCCTTCTGACGATCGCGATGACGACTGGGTCGTAGTAGAGCCGCAGGCTCATGGCGAGCCATATCGCATGGTACCACCTGAGGCCGACAAGTCGCCCGCTCCTAGATCTGCGGTACAAAAAGCACCATCTTCTCTGGCCTTCCAGAGCAACATCAATCAGCCTCGACAGCCTCCGCCCGAGACCTCACCACAACGCAACTCATCCTTCATTGGGCTCCCTCCTATCAGGCGAAGCTCTACCTTTGGCATCAACTATGCACGTAGAGCAAAAGAACGCTTCTCACTGGACGAGGATGAGATGGATAATTTGTCCAGGACACCCACTCTTGATGCTGGCGCAGGACCCAGCACGCTGTCTTCACAGCAGCAGTACGATATCACTGCTGCCCAGCAGACCGGCAGCTTGCCAATCGGAACCGGAGCGCAGACGCACGATTCCCAACAGGGACTTGCTGGAGACACGTTAGGTGCCTCAACTCTGGGTCGCACTGCTTCCAACGCCTCATCCGAGGTTGATGTTGGCGACGATCCTGAGAAACCCCCCATGGTAGACGTCCCCTACCAGAATCGAAGGAAAGCTCCGACCCAGCATCAAAACATGCGACCCCAACCGGGAGTCCTCGGCCAAAACGAGCCTGGTGAAAACCCGGTCCAGCATCTTCCACCACAGGGACCTTGGAAGCTCGAGGAGTCGCACTTGTCTGAGCCACTGCTTCCAGCCAGCCGTAGTCGACAAATTTCAGATCCCCATCAAGCGTACTTCGGCTTCGACAAGGAGACAGGCGTTCCGACCCCGGTTCCGATGCAGCAACGTCCTACTGTCCAGATGCCCCCTCGACAGAAATTCTCCGAGACCCCGCCTTCGTCTGCGCGCCGTTATCCTGAGCTTTTTTCACGAGCAGCCGGACAGCAACAACAACAACAACAACAACAGCCCCTGGAGCAAGCCGAGCGGCGGACATCTCAGGATCTTCCACCCCAGGTGTACCAACAGCAGCCTCCAAGCCGGGAAGATGTGATCCTGCAGCGAAGCAACACTTCTGAGTTCCAAGTTCCCGGTGTGGGTCCGCCACAAGAAGAAGACCGTGGTCGGGAAAGAAGGGGCTCTGGCTTCTTCAAGGAGATCGGAGGTCGGTTCAGGGCTGCCTCTCGCGAACGAAGAGGTTCAACTCTGGAAGGCAGGGGTCCTGCAGGGCAACCTGGCGGTGAAGTGCGAGGGGATGAAGCATCGGAATCGAGCTTCGACACCCAGGAGCTTCGAGGTCGAAAGAAAAAGCGCCGTTCTAGCTTCTTCATGAACCTCCGAGGCGCAAAGCTTACGAACAACGACGGTCAGCCGGGTGGCAGTGGCGATGACACGGCGAACTCCTCCGATGTTGCAGAACAGCACCATGCGCAGAGCGAGTTGCAACAACAGTTTGCTGATCAGCGCAAGCGGTCATTCTTTGGCAGCACGTCTGGAAATGGACTGGGCCTGCAAAATTTGTCACGCACGTCGACTTCGAGCAACATGCATGAGCCGGAGGGCAGTATGCTTAACCAGAACTCGCCCAAGAAACGATTGTCCACCTTGACGGGCAAGTTTTTCCATCGATCCCAAGGCCATGTCGAGGAGCCTCCAAAACCCATGACTGCCCAGTCCTTGACTCCGTCTCTTCAGAGCCGCCACTCTGGCCTTCCTAACACTCAGCCCGGCGTGCCAAGCCCGCTTGCTGACCGTGCAAGGGGCAGAAGCAGCACAACTGGTTCAAGGCCCATCAATGACCAAGAAACTTATCTTGTCGGCCAAGGAGCCCCTGATGATGTGGTGCATGGAGACCGTGGCCGTAGAGCATCTGCGGGTAACTTCCTGGCTGGTCTCCTTGGCAATCGATCCCCATCAAAAACTCGAGAGGCTCACTCCCAATCCGAAAGGGCTCACTCCCAGTCCGAAAAGCTGCCGCAGCATCAGCCGCAGCAGACTCAATTTCAAATGGGTCAACGACCGCCGCAAGCTCAAGTAAGCCAGGCTGGCCAGCAGCAGCCTTACACCCAGCCTGGCCCTCAACCGGGGTCAAGTGATGCACGCAATGCTGGGCAGCAGCCTCCCCCTTTCCGCACTCAGGGACCTCCTGTTCACCCCGTTGCGGGCGTTGCTAGCCCCGAGCAACGTGGGCAGAGCAGTTTTCCTGACCCGTACAAGGCCCCAGACAACACTCGAATTTCTGTGAAGCAGGTAGAGCCTGAGACAGATGAGGCTGACTCGGGAGTTGAGCAGCATGTTACTACTCCGGCGGTAAGCTCGCAGGCAAATCCTGACGTTCAACTATCACAGCCACCACTTCAGACGCAGCCAGGTCCTGATCTCGGTTCTCAACCGTCTCGACTGCTACCAAGGACTGGCCCGAGCACTGATGTCAGTCCCAATGCTTCACCTGTCCTATCGTCGAACCAACATCAGGCCAACCAGGTTCCTGCCGGCCAAGATGACATGATGCCTTTCAGCCCGGACCACGTCTTTCGGGACCAGCAGCTGTCGGTACATCAGGGTACTGGGAGCCGACCTGATGCAAACTTTGAAAGCGTGGGCCGGCCTGAGATTCATAAGCAGCCTTCTGGTGCTGATTTACAAGCGCCAAGAGAACAGTTCTCATCATCGCCTCAACTGAATAACGGCCATCCACCGCCCCCCTCTGAGATCTCGTTACAGGACCGACGAGTCTCACACCTCTCCGTCGGGTCGTTTCAAGAGCCCTCAGCCCACTCAAGCCCCAGCCTGCCCTCGCAGGTTGATGCTCGAGGACAGCGACCTGTATCCATTTCGCCCGTTCCTCAGGGCCTGCGTCAGCCGACGAGCTCATTGACACAGACTCGTGATTCCGCACCACTCTTCTTAACACAATCGATGGGGCAACGTCAAAGCCATCATGGGCTCGGCCCTGGCCAAGCGCAGGGACCCGGGTCTGAAGCGGCAGGTGTGCTGGCAAACTCGCAGGAGCCTCAGGACCACCGTCGCTCGAGATGGCTAATGGGCAAATCATCACAGCAGTCCATTCAGCAGTCGCAGCCAAAGCCCGAGAAGGAGAAGTCCTCGAAGTCTCTATTCAGCGCCTTCAAGCGTTCATCCAAGCTACCTCCTGTTAATCAGGTTCAGCCTGATCTTGCTGCTTATCGAACAAATTCCCATCAGCAGCACCAGCAGATGATGCAAGGACGGCCACATAACATGCAACACGCACAGCAACAGAACCAGGTGCCTTTTGAACAGCCTCGGCAGTTACCTCATGGCCCAGCACCCCAGCTCGCGCAAAGCCAGGCACCGCCGCTGAGCCAACCTCAACCTTCGAACGGACACGGACCGTTCGCTCCGCACCATTTATATCAGCAGCAACGCATGTCTGCCGTAAATGTTCCGGTGCCGGGACAATTCGACTCGCGCCGTAACTCGTATAACAGCCAGCACCAGCCGCATGGACATTCACCTGAGATTGGACAGAGGAACGCTCAAAGGCCACCCCAGCCAATCCAGTCCAATGGCCAGGATCGATTCAATGCGCAACTGCAGCATGATCGGGTGGGCTACGGACCTGGGGGCCAACAGCAACTCATACAGAATGCACCCGCAAACCCAAATCCACGCCCCAGCCAGCACTCAGCCCCGCAGCAGCAGCAACAAACTCCAGGATTTGTTGAGCCTCAGTATGATCAGGTTCCCATCCCTCGAGGCTACAGCGCTGTTCACGGAGAGGGCAACATTGAACCATCGCCCTACGCATATGGACGACGAGTATCCGGGGGTTTCCAGCGGACTTCGTTTGAGCAACAACCAAGCAACGATGCTGCGAACCGAAGGCAATTTTCGGCGGAGCAAGTCCATCGACCTTACAGTCAGACGCAGCAGGTCCCGCGAACGATGCAACACGCGGTCTCACCGCCTCTAGGACATCAGTCCGGCGGCTTCCGGGACAGCATGGCATCAAGCCGATCCAGTTATTACCCCCCTCAAGCTGGGCAGCATGGTAGTCCTGCAATGCGTTCGGGACCAGCACAGCAGGTAGGGCTGGGGCTCGACCGACCGCAGGCTGGGTATGGAGAACGCGGTCTTCAGGTGGATGTTGTGAACGGGCAATGTCGAAGGGCAAACCAACACTTGCAGCAACAGCAGCAAGCGGTGGTCCAGTCCTCGTCGAGCCCTCAACCTGCAGCCCAACAAAACGGATATGCTAGGCCTCCGCAGCCTGTCAACATGCAAGGTCAGTTGAGAGCTGCCAGCAACATCTCGATCAACACAGGCATGTCGTCGATGGCCGTTCAAGAGCAGCCCCCGCAGCAGCATCACGCATCCCGACACGTTCCCCTCAACGCGCCCCGAGGCAGCACCGGCGTGTCCAATTCGAACCCGTCGACGCCTGCGGGCCGTAACCTCAACATCAACGTGCAAAGCGCCAATCAGGGCGACCACGACGACATTTACGACTCGACGCCGCGACGGCCAGCGGAGCCCCTCAGGCCGACCAAGACGGGCGACAGCCAAGTCAGCGCCGGTTCGAACGAGGAGCAGCAGGCCCTCCAGGCTCAACGCGAGGCAGAGGCCGAGACGGCGGCCGCGACAGCCAGAACCACACTCATCCGGGGCAAGAGCACGCGGGCGGAGCTCGAGGACACAGAGGACGAGCGCAAGCGGTCAATCCGTCTCGAGGCGCAGGAGGAGAAGATCTTATACGACCCGGACGAAGACAATGCGCCCGCCACGGACAGGGACGCGGCGCGCAGGGACCTGGACGCACCGCTCATGAGCGCGACGAGCTACCCCGGGATGGAGTGGAACCCGTACATGGTTGGGGGGTACGATGAAATGGATGAGCCAGTTCACAAGTGACGCCCCCCCCCCCCCCCCCCCCCCCCCCCGATTTTGTTTTGCATTTCATCCAGATACCACTTTCTCGACTTTGCATCTACTTTGTACATAATACTTTGCTGGTGACGGACCAAATTTGAAGGCGTTGTTTTCGGGATTGAGCGTACTGACTGATGTGAGAGGCAGGTGAGGTGCCATTAACGTCATCTCTCTGTTAGTGGATTTTCGTTCTCTCCAGCCATGCAACTGAATTGGCGGCTCAACAAGGGGACGTGAGGGGAAGGGATGTGGATGGAGAGGGGGTTAGGAATGAAGATGGGGATGGCACGATAGCGAAAGTCCGAGGGATCTTGTCAGTCTTTGTCTGAGTAAGAAGCTGCATGGTAAGTGCTACAAGGCAAGTGTTACGGTGCCTGCTGCACGGCAAGTGTTACGGTGCCTGCTGCACTGGAAGTGCTACGGTGCCTGCAGCGGGCAAGGCATGAAGTCTGACGCTGTAGGTGGCCAAACTGCAATCATGTGAGCGGCCGACGGTTCTGGTTCTGCATCCGTTGAGGGAAAGGGCCGACAAGACTGCACGGAAGGAAGGTGTGTTTGCGAGGCAAGCCGCTGGACGAGAAAACAACAAGAAAAAAAAACCATGCATATGCAACAGTGAGTGCTCTTCTGATGAGCAGCGATGGAGGGCTGACTGTGACCGGCCGATCTCTGTCATGTTCGATTGTACGCCCCTGATGCCTGTCGTTTAAAGCTGCCGACGATCCGTCGTCAATTCGCAGTGAGGAACGAGCCTTCGTATCTTTCCTCTGCCGTATCCGCCCGTCCACCATCTATCCGAATACGAGAGAGAGAGAGAGAGAGAGAGAGAGAGAGAGAGAGAGAGAGAGAGAAAGAAAAAGAAGAAGAAGAAACATCACCCTGCTGTGAGTGAAACGCAGACACCTGTCAATGACCCCATCGGATGTAACAACGGAAAGTGTAGGTACTGTATGCAAACGAGAAAGACATCACAGAGAAGCGGAAGATGCACCGTCCAAAGAAGGCCTGGGTGGGCCGGATGTATCTGGACGAGCTACAGGGTAAGCTGCTCTCGAGGAGACGATATTCTATCCGCCCAGCCTTGATCGACGAGCGGCCGGCGAGTAGGCAAGGTTCGGCTGGCTTACCTGGCTGCATCGTCGGGTTGTCGGATTGATCGATTGATTGATTGACAGTCAGCTCAGTCGCGTCTCGACACGATTGTCACGATCCAAGCGAGAGACCGAAAAGAAAGCTCGCGTTCATCGGGGGTTTGCGAGATTCCGCGGCGGAGATTGAGCACATGTTCGCATCCGTTCGGGCGTGGCTGAGGCCGAGGGCGCCCAGGGCCTAAGGCCTCGCATCGATAAGGCCTGGACCTGAGAAGGTGCACCACGGCGGGGGGCGGGGGCAAAACGTGCGAGAGACAGGAGCCTGAACAAAGACGAAGAGAACAAAAGTCGAGGTGACACCCGAGCTGGCGGGCTGAGCCTAGCTCTGGCGCGTGGTTTGAGGTGTTGTCCCGTCCGAGGTCCCCCAAAGCCCTCACACTCGGACGGACTACAAGGCAAGGAGACAAGGGAGGCCTGCGTTCGTTCGAGGACCATGACGACAGAAGCTGTGGCCTGAGCGTGAATTTTTCCATCAGGGTCCTGGTCTTGCTCTGTGTTGAGGTCCGTCCGTTCTTCAATCGTTGGATAAGCTGGTGAGGAGATGGATCGAATGACCGCGAGGCGTGACCAGTCGGTTGGGTTGGAGCAGACTTGGCAGAGACCGGCAGCTGCTGAATCAAGAAGGTCATGGTGTCATGGTGTCATGGTGTCATTGGGAGGGGGGCTTGGGCTGGTGCGGGCTCTGGATGCAGGCGACTGGCGGATGAAGAACAACAGAATCATGTCTCTCTTCTCTTCACCTTTTCCCCCGTGACGCCAGACTTTGCCAGTGCAGACGGAGTGAGAGACCGGGCAGGCAGACAGAGGGCTACAGATTGCCACAGGTCTGACAGCACCAACAGGGTACAGGCCAGTCAGGCGCTGTAGCACAGCCGTACAGGGCTCCCCTCGAGAACCCCTTAGCGCCCTGGCCATCCCGCCAACCCAGACCCATCTCGGCTAAACGCCGCCCACTGTTGCCCACTCTTCTCGCCCTCTACCTAACCCCCGGCACCCTCACTCACCCCCCTCCCGCCCCCCTCCTCCCAAAGCACGTTCCCCAGTAAGGCACGCCCCCGATAATCAAGGACAGGCCCCATCCAGGCTTGTACCTGGTGGGCTAAGCGCCCTGTGGGTTTCCCGCTTTCCAGCTCGCTCCTTCTTGTCTTTCCCATGCCGTCCTGTCGAGCTCGAGTCAAGTCGGCAGCTGTCCGAGTTTCTCTTGCCTCTCTCTCTCTCTTTTGACTATACCTTTGGTAGGTAGTCGTTTGCATCTCCGCATCTCGGCCTCTTTACCAATCCTTGATCCTCGATCCTCGACCCTTTCCTCATACTAAATCACAACCTCGACCTCGACCTCGACCTCGACCTAGACTTGCAGCTTTTCCTCTGTCACCTGCCATCTTCACCATTCGCCGTCGATTTTCTCTCACCACAAGACGAGACGACAAACAAAGACATGTGGGCCTGTCATTAAATCCGTCACACCCGAGCTCTGCTCCTCCACATCCACCTCAAGTGCTGAGGTAGTCTGTCAACCTCACCTTCGGCACGCACGACTCCTCCTTCTGGAATTCGTACGTCAAGCGGCCACGAACTCTTCTCCGTACCACGCGCTGCGTGCTCCTTGATGCGTGCCAGCACATCGCATTGTCTTACCTATCTATCATCGACATTCGAAGCGCCAATCAGCCAAACACACGGCTTGACTCTTGCCTGGCCTTGCTTTGCTGTGTCTCGCATCGCCTCGGAACGCAGCCCCTTCCCACACGCGTGTCTGGGTAGCTTGACCTACCTCGCTTACGTAGCTGTCGTTCATCTGTGTGACGTCCGCCGCTGAAATGGACTCGTATGTTGCTCTTCTCCTCCTGCCCCTTCTCTTCACGGGCCATCTAAGCCTCTCGGCCACCGGCTTCTCCCCTTGCCGGCCACTGCTCAATGCTGCATTCACCTCGTCATGACACTCGCTAATGGCGCCTGGCATAGCTTCATCGCCGTCGCCGGGTGGGCAGGTCATACAGCGCCGCCCCCTTCCTCTAGCAGCCCCCGAACCCTCGGCCACTTTCGTTCGCTCTCCTCCATCGCCAAGTCTCCCAGTCCTCACCCCCCAAGAATGCCGGGCAAGTTTCCCTCTACCTCTGAGCTTCCCGCCATGTCCGCCTCCGCAAACACCTCGCCCCGCCTGCGACCGCTGCCGCTCTCACCCGACGACGAAGACGCCGAACTCAGCACCCTGCCCGATCCCCGTAGCCGAGCCATGAGCCCAGCCGCCGACGCCAGCGGCTATGCCACTCCCCATCACCCTGACCTCAACGCCGAAGTCGCTACCCTTAGCACGAAGCTCATCAACGCCATCAACTACCAGACCACCCTTGACGACACCCTCTCTGCGACGAGGTCTGAACTCGACAAGGCCCGCGAGCAGATCAGAACGCTCGAAGCCAGGAATGCCACCCAGCGCGAAATGCTCTCTGGAGATGTCTGGGTCCGCAAGAGAACCGTTGAGGAGGACAAGAAGAAGATACTTGCTCGTGTGGCTGTCGAGCAGAGCCAGAGAGAGGAGGTCGAGAAGGAAAAGAAGAAGATTGAGCAGGAGTTGGAAAACCTCACGACGGCTCTCTTCGAGGAGGCTAACAAGATGGTCATATCAGCCAAAGAGGATGCCCAGAAGGATCACGACATGATTCAGAAGAAGAACGACCAGCTGAAGGCCCAGCTGGCTGATACGGAGGCGCTCCTCAAGTCTCAGCAGGAGCAACTCACAGAGCTCAAACAAGTCATGGAACAAATGGCAATTGAACGGGAAGAGCTCAGCATTGCCACCGCACCATCGTCCCCAGGTTTCGCCAAACCTGAAGCCAGAGATGACGACCGACTCTCCCCCGACAGTGCCGCACACCACATGACCCATGAGCCTCTTTCCCCAACCTACCCCACGAGCTTCACCCACCTGATCCAACCTGTGTTGAGGACCGACCTTGCCTCTTACGAAGATTTCACTGTTCTTGCCCGCCTATCGAAGAAGCATGCCGCCGGCAACAGGCACTCGTCTGGATCTATGCCTGGTGCGAACAAGCTGGGCGCAGCACTCGGTGGGAGTATCTCCAGCGCCCATCCCTCCAACGC
The DNA here is from genome assembly GCA_002851675.1 of Verticillium nubilum. NCBI lineage: Eukaryota > Fungi > Ascomycota > Sordariomycetes > Glomerellales > Plectosphaerellaceae > Verticillium > Verticillium nubilum. The sequence goes on from NMXI01000030.1 coordinate 260,222, forward strand.
CTCGACAACATCGCTCTCGACAGCCGGCACGCCTGTTACCACTACAGCTCCTCAAACCCCCAACACACCCGCATCCGCCGTCAGCGGAGGCTCGGTGGATCTTGGCACTCCTGTCCCGGCACTGAAGGAGACAAAATACTTCAAGCGCGTCCTGGCTGAAGACGTTGAGGCTACCCTGCGTCTCGATCTCGCGCCGAGCCTGTCATGGCTCGCACGGAGGAGTGTCCTAAGCGCCATGACGGATGGTTCCATCGTCGTGGAGCCAATTCATTCGACTTCGCCCTACGCAGCCTACGTTAAGCCTCAATTCTACCCTTGCTCGCTCTGCGGCGACGCTCGTAAGGATGAGCCCCATCTTCGAACATACCGCTTCCGAACAAACGAGTCCGAATCCGCCCAGCGCTACCCTCTTTGCAAGTACTGCCTGAACAGGGTGAGGTCCACGTGCGACTTTCTCAGTTTCTTGCGCATCTTGAGGGACGGGCACTGGCGCACAGACAACGAAGACGCCGAGAAGGCCGCTTGGGAGGAGAGCGTCAGGTTGCGGGAGCAGATGTTCTGGGCCCGCGTCGGCGGCGGCGTCGTCCCCACCGGCCACCCTGTGCTAGGTGAGGCAGACAAGAGCCCTCGCCAAAGTCACGACGCGCCTCGCAAGGATGAAGCTGACGCAGTGCCTAGCACTGCTGAGGCAGGCGACGTGACTGCGGAACCCGAAATCCCTGAGGAGGCGGCCGGCCATGATGGTGAAGGTGGTGTTTCGTTGGAGGCGGCCGAGGAGACAGTCGTTCAGCCCGTGACGCCATCGCCGAGCAACTGCAACTCAACGCAGACTCTCGAGATCAAGGACGTCACAAATCCGACGGGCGAAGCCAAGAGACTGTCCATCACAATACCTATTGCCGAGGCTGAGAAAACGACATGATCGCGAGCGACCTCATCAGCAACAAATCAGCAGTTCCGCAGCAAAGCCTGCAACACCACTACACATCCTAGCGCATGATTTCTCGACATTATTGTTCGGTGTACTAATACCATTTTCATTCATTGGCTGAAAAATCGATCATCAATCATGGAGCTGTGGCAGGGGGCGGCTTGCAAAGGGAACCTTTGCCCCCGTCCCGAGTGGGGAGGATAGAAATGGGGTTGGAGGATCGAGCGAAAAGCAGGAGCACAGCACGCCATGCATCTTGGGATTGGTCCTGTTGGTTTTGGATTTATCGGCGGCGTTTTAGGATGGGACTGGTTGCAATGACAGGAGAAGGAGGGGAGGTTGCTTTCTTTCCCCTTGCTCAAAAACGTGCCTCTTGCTCTCGAGAGACACCAGGCTATGACGCGTACGGAAACCGGCTCATATGCTTGCGTTTCCTTATTTTTCTTGATTACTAGACATGAGGGGGAAGGGGGTGGCTGGAAAGGTGGAATGGAATGGGCGGGGATAGGGGACTGGGGAGTTGGGGCTTAGAAGTTGGGCTTAGAAACGAGCCGTTCCGTTGACGACGAGCTCTTAATGCGAGATGGAGATGATCATGCCTCATTCTATAACGGTTGTGACCCGGGCAGCGCACTTGTGTCGCATCCAATATTGTGTTCCCCCGCGTCAAGCTGCGGGCTTGCGTGGGATACAGCCATGCTGGACAGGGACTGCAGCTCGCCGCTGGTGGCAGGTCAGCCCACGGTGTACCGCATTAGGGAGAGCAACATCGTGCGGTGTTTGTCAAGTCATCCGCTACTTCCAGAATCTCGGGAACGACATTCACTGAGCTAAATGCACGCCGCTGTGGTCATTATGGTATGTATTGGTACACAAGTGTATCGTAAATGGAGAGGAAACAAGTCCCCCTCCGATTCTGGCAAAGAAATGCCGCTGTTCAGTTCATTCCCCGTGCTCCGCCAATCTACCACGTCTCATTCGTCGTTTTTATCTTCTTCAGGCAGACATGCGGGGAGAGGCAAGCAAAACTGGGAGTACCTCGTAACTGTTGTCCAGCGGCAAAAGCGCAGCAGAGACACTGAAGCAGAGTCGAGGGCCATCTTACAGCTCTGCCTTGACGGTGGCCTCCTTGCCACCCTCGCTGGCAGGCTTGGGCTTCTTCTGCTCGGCCTCACGCTCGCCCTTGATGCTCTCGGCAACCTCAGGTACCTTCGAGTCAGCGTCGGCTGCCTTCTGCTTCGTCTCAGGGTCGACGCCCTCAACGTCAGGATGAGGAGGTGCAACGTTGCCAGCCTCTTCACCAGGGACCTGCACCTCGTTGCCATCTTCGTCTACCACGCGAGTGCGCGTCTCGTACTTCGTCTTAAATTCAACCTTGCCCTCGAGGGCTTTGACCTGCTCATCATTGAGCAAGTTGCCATCCTGATCGCGGTACTCGATGCGCTCCTCCCGGGCGACAATGCGGTCCGCGGGAATCTCGGCGGCACCCGAGACAGCCTCCTCCTTCACGTTCTCAAGGGGCTTTTGGGCCTCTGCCTCCTGGTCCTTAACAATGGAACCCTTGGAGGCCTTAGGCTTCTTGGACTTCTTTTTTGACGACTTGGAGGGTGTCTGCTCCGCAGCGACGGAAGAAACGGTCGCTGTCTGGGAGTACTGGGCATACTGTTGACGAAAAAGGGTAGATTAGTACGCGAACAAGAAAACAGAATCAAAACGCATGGCCCCGACAGCTTAGCAGCCCTCACCGACCCCTAACGGGTAATTGCCTCTCAGGAATTGTTTCGGTAGTACTTACATCCGCGTGGAAGGTGTTGCAGTCAAAGTCCCAGGTGCTAAAGAGTTTGAGGCGGTTGCACTCGGCCTTGGTCCACTGGTTGCCATAGGCGAGGGGGGAGAACAGGGCAAAGACGGCCACGGTCAGAGCAAGGAAGGCAACGGCGCCGGCCTTGTTGACAATGGTGTTCTTCTGGAAGACTGGAAGACGGGCGGTGAAAAAGTCGAAGACCTGGCAGAAAGCAATGACAGCAAAGTAGAGGGCAGGGAAATAGTGGTGTAGGAAAAGCTGACGAGCCATCAGGTAGAAGGGGAAGTAGTGGAAAGCCCAGCCGAGGACAGAGGTTCCGATCTCGTAGTCAAAACGCTTGAGGATGGTGTTCGAGTAGTCGCCGCAGCTGCGCTGCCAGCGGAGAACAGCAAAGGCCTTGAAAAGGACGTAGACGGCAATGGCCAGGGTGGAGCTCCACCAGACGACGGGGTTGCCGAGGAGGTAGATCTGGCGGTTCTGCCTGCCCCAGAAGTTGATGCCTCGCTTCAGAAGGGGCCAAGCCTCGGGACGGGAATCCCAGGCGTGAGAATCGACAAGGCCGGCATTGGTCTTCCACATGACGCGCTGCAGCTCCCAGAACTTGCCGAAGAAGCCGGGATGACGGTAGTTGACCTTCTCAACGTCGTCTCCAAGCTTGGGATGCTGGTTGGCCTCGATGTACCACAAGCTGTTGGGCAGAGTGCCACCCTTGGCGCAGGTAACCTCTTGCTGCTCAGAAGCCCATTCGGGAAGCTTGACCTTGTGCGAGAAGAGAACGCAACCGGTCATGACGTGAACAAGCCTAAACTTGGTCTCAATGGTGCGAAGACGCTCCTTAGCCACGGCACTGATGGACTGCTTCTTGACAATCTCGACGCGGAAGTAGTCATTGGCATCGCCGTCGAAACCTTCGTAACCGTACGCAGAGACCTCGTTCTGCCAATCAGCCTCGGTAACGGGGGGGCGGACATCGTGAGAGTGGAGGCGGCGGTTGGTCTGCGTGTGGTACAAGCGAAGGACGGCGCCATCTTTGATGTAGATGGGGTCAAGGTCGTCCCAGGCGCTTGTGCCGTTGATGGCCTGGCCGTTGATATCAAGAGGCTGGGACTGGTTCTGCAGCATCCAGACGTTGTTCTCATCCTTATGGGGGTACAGGGTGATCTGCTGCTGCTTGCTTCCGGTGGGATACATGAGGGCGTGGGAGTGCAGGTAACCACCCTGGGTGTTGACGTGCCTGATGCTGACGCGGCTGCCCATGATGACATCGGCAGCAACATCTTTCATGCCCTTGTGGTTGAGGGTCGATTGGAACTCAGAGCTCATGAAACCATCACCATCGCCAGGGTTGACGAGACACACGAAGTGAATGGCGAACATAGCCAGGTAAAAGGTCATGGGAATCACAATGAGGCAGAAGACACGAGCGAAGAAGTGCTTGAACCAGATGCGCTGATAGATTGGTCAGAGATACGTCGAATCGGAAGATGCGCAGCTAATTGTAGAGCACGTACCATAGTGACCGTCTTAGTATCGCCGAGCAGAACCCACAGCTGAACAAGAGTCAAGCTGCCGACCCAGGCGATGGTAAACAGGCCAACCCACTTGATGCTGAGTGTCGTGCCGAGACCCAGACCAGTCATGACCAACCAGAACCACCAACTCAGTTGGAACGCCTTCTCGGGGCCGAGTTCGTGCTGGTTCGTGAAGGAGGTGAAGGCGAGAGCGGTGAAAGCGGTAGCAACCATCAGGGGCGAATCGAGGAGGATAAGGCGAGCCTGAGTGAGGAGTCCGTTCTCTGCGGATGCGTTAGCGTGAACTCGAAGACAACACGAGCATCATCTTGACAAACCGAAGATGATCAGGGCAGAGCCCATGGTGGCTGTTGTGGTGCGGCAACCCGTAGCCTTGAGAGTAAGGAACATGGCGGGTGCGAGGAGGATGCCGCAGACGGCGGGGAACATGCGCATGGCGACGTAGGGAACGCCAGGCTCGATGTAGTCCTTGCCAATTTCCTTAAAGTCGAAGCTGCCGTCAAAGCCAGCCAGCCAGCCCGTCAATGCGATAAGCATCTTGGCGAGAGGGGGATGAACGTCCATGAAGAACTTGCCCTTGATGTATTTAGACGCGAAGCCACCGAAGCTGCGCAAGCCATGATTAGCATGTTTTTTTGACTCGAGTCATCAATGTAGGGGGAATGGTGGCAAACATACTGAACCTCGTCGAAGACTACACTGGAGGGCTGGTAGATGCGGAACAGGCGCACGACGGCGGAGAGGATGGTCAGGACGGCAACCAGCTGGTAGTCAGAGCCGGGGAGGAGGAAGACATCGTTGTCCTGAACGCCATCAGACTTGTAGCTGGTCTTCTTCTGCTTCTTCGCAATCGTTTTGGACGAGTTGGCGGTGGGCTTCTCTGCGAGCTTGGAGCCCGGGGCCACGGTTGGCGGGGCCATATTCAGGAGGCCCTTGTGCGCAGGCGGAACGGAGACCTGTATCAAAGCTTCGTGTCCTCGATGCCAATGAGGAGACCTAAAGGTAGGTAAGGAGGTGTCGAGCCTTGTTGGCCGTAAAGAGAAAAGCAGATCGGTGGGTTAGGGGGGGCTGGATGGAGAGATCAAATAAAATGGACGAATGAGTGTCGCGAAGAGAAGGTCATCAACTGGCCGTCATGGAGTCGCAGTGCTGTTCTGAACTGGACAATTGCCATCAACAGAGGCGAAGCTCTATTGAAATCGACAAAAGACGAGCGGAGGCCAGATGTCGACGAACGGGTCAAGGGTCAGAAGGGAGGAAAGAATGAATTCCGTCCAGTTCGCTCGCCTGTTTCGTTCCTTCGGTCTTCGTATCGTAAAGGGGCGCGGGACGCTACACTGCACCTCCATCCAACCAGGAAGCACCAACAGCTCAGCTCTAAGGGGGGTCCAAAATTGCGGTTAAGTGGCCTCACCGGACTTGGGCTTGGGCTTGGGTGTGCGTGGACGCGCATGTGCCAGTGGGCAGTCACGGTGGAGACGCGAGCCTTCCTGTACCTCCCGTCCCCTCCCGTACCCGTCTCAGTCATCTGCCAGCTTCTGGCAGCTGTCACCAGCCTCGCCTTCTTGCCAGTCTTCATGCGACACGTGACTCGGGATCGTGATCTCACTGTTGTGACAGGCTCTGTTTGTCGCCTCATCTCCTCCACTCCCTTAATGTCCAGTCTGCCAGCTCATCGATCGGTCTAGGCCCCCTGAGAAGGATCAGTAGCCGTACCAGCCAGTATTCGCATGAAGCTGCTCATGGTCCTGTCCTGCACTCACACTGCATGCTGCTGCTGGGAGCTCGAATCCCCCTATCACCCCCCATTGGCAGCTAATCTTAACCCCAGCATCGTGGTTCACTGGCTTGAGATTCAGCCGCCGTCAATTCTTCTCCCTCGGCCGGACTGTTCCTGAGTTCAGGGTGCCTCGCCTTTGACTACATTCGTTCATCGGTTCCTGACTTTCGCTGCCCAATTTTCTCTTCTCCTCTCTGGAATTGGACACCATTCCACGTGTGGTGACACGCCTTCCACCACGAGCCAGAGCCGAGCCTTGTCTCACAAGTCTGCTCTTCTCTCTGCATTGTTCCTTTGCGCGCAGTGGCCGAGCCGGGCCTTGTCCTGATGGGCAGCGATCTCAAAGCCCGCCTCAAAGCCAAATTCTCTAGGAGAAGTTCGACATCGGGTTCGGTTAAATCGGGTCACAGTCGCGGCGAGACGCAACACTCGCAGCGGGACGAGTCAAGGAGCCTTGCCTCCACAGATGATCAATCGCGACCTGCCTCTGTCCGCCTCGATCCTCAGTCCAGCAGCAACCTGTCAGCTCTCGCGAACGATGGCAACGAGGTCCCAGGCAAAGTCGTGATACCCGCAGAAGATAGCACTACCACAGCCACGACCACTGCCACTACATCGCCTATTGAAGAAGTTCGCCCGCAAGAGTCAGGCACCCGTGACCCCAGCTCCCAGCTGTCAGCCGCCTCCAACCGGCGCACGGCTAGTGATGCCTTCGGAAACGATCTGCATCATCCCATCGGCGCAACCACTTCCAGCCTGGCCAGCATCACCGAGGACCACACCTTAGTTGACGCTAGCATCGCAGCGATCCCACCTGCTGCGAAGCCACCTCCTCCTGCTTCTGCCTCCGCTCGCAACGTCGCTGAGTCTTCCGCCGCCGCCTCCGCCTCCGCTGCCTCCGCTACCACCGTTGACGACGACGATCACCTCGACCCGCGGAGCCGTGGACCTGCAACCTCCAAAGTGCCAACGCCCGCGCCTCCTCCGTCGCCCCCCTCCTCCTCTTTCGCGAGGCCGACCGGCCCCCCGCGCCGACAGAGCCTCCTCCCGAACCGGCAAGACGCCCTCATCAAGACTCTGCTGCAAGCCGCTAATATCAACGAGGCCGACTTGACCGCCGAACATTTGCTGCCGATCAACGCCAATATGGTGACCCGCAAGATCTGGGTGAAGCGCTCCGGCGCGTCGGCCACGCTTATCACCATCAATGAAGACGATCTGGTTGACGACGTGCGCGACATGATCCTGAGAAAGTACACAAACTCTTTAGGAAGACATTTTGACGCTCCAGACTTGACTCTGCGCATATGCCCGCGTGAGGAGCGTCAGGACAGGATCTTGGGGCCCGAAGAGCCCATGGGCCGTACACTAGACGCGTACTTTCCCGGTGGCCAAACTGTCGACGAGGCTCTCATCATCGACATACCCAGCCGGCGGACGCCACGGCCCTCGCCAAGAGGCGGTGTCTCCCACCCGACCACCTTTTTCTACACTCAAGACACTGGAAGACCGTCGGAGGCCGGAGAAGGCTACTTCCCACTCGTCGGCGCCATCCCGTCGCCCAATCTCGAAGTGCCCGGTGCTGGTCCGCCGCCGCCTCATACGATCCACGTCCAGCATCCTGCCCATCTTCCACATTCAATATCGATCTTGGGAACGGGGCAGGTGCCCCCCATCCCCTCCCCTGGTCGATCACATGCGTACAAGAACCGACCGAATAGACCGCAACTTGGGAGGACGCATACATCGTCTCCGACCTTCATCAACGGGGCGCCACCGCCTACAGGCGCGCCTCCCACAGCGCACCCCGTCCACTCCTCGTTCCATCCCAGATTACCACCCTCCAGGACGCAGTCCAATGCCTCGGCCGAGTCGGCAGCTATTGTGCCACCTGTTCCTCCCCTGGCCACACCTCCTGCTCCCGAAATTCCATCAACAATACAGAGAACTTCGACCCCGCCTCCACGGACTGCGTCTCCGCGTCCCTCCAGCGCCCGGCCGGCAAGAAAAAAGATCGCGCCCGCTCATCCCGTCCTGCCACCTGGGATGCTTGCCGGCGGCGTTCCCCCCATCAACGTTTTGATTGTCGAGGATAACCCGATCAACTTGAAACTGCTCGAAGCGTTTGTCAAACGCTTGAAGGTGCGCTGGAAGACAGCTATGAACGGCAGGGACGCAGTGAAGAAGTGGAAGGGCGGAGGCTTCCATCTTGTACTAATGGACATTCAACTGCCTATCATGAACGGGCTCGATGCTACGAAAGAGATTCGGCGGCTAGAGCGTGTCAACTCGATTGGTGTCTTCTCGTCTTCTGCCTCGGGCGTCTTCTCCGGATCAGTCACCAGCGAACCCGAGGCTGCAGATGGCGATATCGAAGATAAGGATCGACTGCCGAACATTGAGCTGTTCAAGAGCCCGGTTATCATCGTTGCGCTCACGGCCAGTTCTCTGCAGAGTGACAGACACGAGGCATTGGCTGCCGGATGCAACGATTTCTTGACCAAGGTACGTCCCCGCAGATGCCGGTCAAGTGTATGACGAAGAAGCTAATGATATGACAGCCGGTCAACTTTGTTTGGCTTGAACGAAAGGTCATGGAATGGGGATGCATGCAAGCCCTGATTGATTTTGACGGATGGAGGCAATGGAAGGACTTTGCACAGGATGCAGAGGAGAACGATGCCGCAAAGAAGTCGGCGGGCGTCAAGGCCAAATCGAAGAAGAACCGACTGTCAGTGACGACGGCAGCGGCATAGGAAAGACAGTCACGGGTCGCACACGAATAACCCACAACCTCGAGACGGCAGTTCTTTTGTTTGGACAAAGTAAGGGTCGTGTACTAGGTCATACCAGTTCGCCAGTGCTGCAAGAGGAGGGGCTGTTTCCTTCCACATACACGAGAGAAAGCCAGCCTCAAAAGCACATACATGACGACTTGGTCTCTTATTTCGTTAGCAACGAGGTTGCGAGGAAGAATGGCGTAGACGCCCGAAGCACCAAGAATTGCTGGCAGTAAGGGTAGAGACGGCATATCGATACATAATCAGCTCCCAGTCCTCATTGTACCTTACGAAGAATAAATCACATCCCTTTGAGCTTGCACAAATCGTGACCGCTACGAGAGTCTGATCACCTGCGACACTGCACCCGAGTGTAATCCGGACGTATGGCCGCTGTGGAAGGGCTCTAGGCCGGGACTGGGCCGGCCCGTTGAGCTCAATTGGAGCTTGGAGCACGGACCATGAGACTGGAAAATTTGCTTCGTGTCCCGACCTCAAAACTCGTGTCACCTAGACTTTTCTTCTCTTCTACATAACATTTCGACTGCGGTCGGTCCATCAAACAACGACAGCGACGTCCCAAATGCACCATCCGCCATAGGACAGCGCATCGAGGCTCGCGTTCGCGATCCTTCATTTATCCTACACAACCCCACAAACCTCACAATGGCCTTGCGTTCAGCGTCGTCGGCCTTGAGCATTGCCGCTAAGCGCTGTACCCGTCGGACGGCTCCTCGCGTCGGCCTCGTTCAGACGACATATCCCTTCTCCACGACGTCGCAGTGCCAGAAGACGTCACAGCTGCGGAATCAGATGTACCTATGGATGGAGAAGAATGGTCGTCTGTTTAAAGAGTCGCCGACAACTGGTCCCAAATACCTCGGTCCGGCCGTCGATCAGCCGTTTCCCCTGAATCCCCTCTTCAGGAGTCCGCGCATTCTGGACGAGAGCATGCGGGAGGAGATCTTCAGGCGGGTGACACAACAGAAACTGTCGTTGAAGGCCGTCTCGGCTGACCTGGGCGTCGACGTTCGCCGCGTCGCTGCCGTGGTGCGAATGAAGACCCTGGAGAAGCAGTGGGAGTCACAGGTAAGCCAGGTCGCCAGCTCCTTTTCTTGACGATTTTCCCCCCCACAGCTTAATGATGATCCATCTTTCACAAATCGATTAGTCTTGAAGACGCATAACATGGTTACAATTTTGGCACTGCGAGCCTCGCTGATTAGCTGTTTACTGCTCTACTCATATCACGAATAAGACGTCAGACTACAACTTTCTAACGCATATTACTTTCAGGGCAAACAGCTGGCGAAGCCGTACTCCCGGGCCATGCTCGGTATGCTGCCTACCACCACTTACAACCCTGAGAACCAAAGGGACCACGAGCCCATCAACGAGATCGATGTCCACAAGCTCTCGCAACAGCAGCTCTTTGTGCCCACCTCAGAGTCTCGCGTCTTCACACGCGAGGATGCCGCTGAGGCGTTCCACCGCAACCTACTGCCGGTCGACAAGCGTGCACCACACACGCAGCTTATCGAGCTGCAGAAGGCTACCCTTGAGGGCGTCCCCCTCGAGACGAGCCTGTTCAAGTTCAAAGCCGACACGCGGGCTGAAGAGGACCGCCTCAGGGAGAAACACCGGAAGAAGGTGCAGCTACAAGAGGCGCAAACGTCGCGCGTCGACACCAAGCGGTTCGAGTATCGGTTCCAGGATGTCAACGTTGAGGTTGTAGGCAAGAGTGGACGTGGCCACAAGGGCATCGGCATGCGGTACGGCGTGCCATTCAATGACCGCAAGAGGGGTCGCAACAACGTCCCGTTGTCGGTGCCGTGAAGTCGCCACTAGATGGCAGAGTATCATCAATATTTTCCTAGGATACCCGACGATGGCCCTCGTCTTTACGGGCAGGAGGGGGGATCGCGTCGCTGTACAGCAGATGTACCATAAGGGCTGGTGCCCGTGTATGTACTATATTATGAGAAGCCTTGCTGGGCTCATTCGAAGCCAACCAATTGCCTTTCGTTTGCATTTTTCGTGCTGCACCACTGATCACCTGGCGAAGTATTGACATGGTTCTTGTCATCTCATTGCTGCAACTAGTCTTGCAATGGTACTAGCGAACATGTCTGAGTGAATTAAGTATTCAAGTCGATTAGCTGCAGGACATGAGGCTTCAGGTTACAGCAACTCTTTTACTTTCTTGGTTCATGAGATGGTGGTCATTCGATGTGGAAATTGTTGGCTCTTGGCGCTATCGGAAAACGGCTGTGGTGCATCGGGCATGGTGGCACTCGCCGCACAGCTTAGGACCCAGGTACCTGTTTTGCAGGGCACTTTCTCTCTTAACCCCATGCTCGTGGTCCAGTAGTGACAGGATTTCGACTGGATTCTGTCACACACGTCACGACGTAGAAAGACCATGGGTAACCCGTACGAGTTGTTTTATGATGACCGTATATTATATATTATAATCGTATAAGGAACATCGAAAACTCTCCAACTCGTCCACGACAACTCCACAGGCGAGGCTGAAGCCCCATCCGCCAAGTCGGAGCAGACCTTCAATGAGTGGCACCCCTCACCGCCAACAGGAGCCAATAATGTGCCCAGCGCGTCACGAGCGCGCCCCCCAACGTCAGAGTCCCGTGGGTGTTTGTTCCTGCTGGAGCGTCAGGCGGCCCTGGAGGTCCCTTCCCTGCGGATTCAACGCTGCCAGTGGGGTCATCGGACGAATGCAGTGAAGGAACGCCAATCAGGTTGGCCAATCATAGACCCGGAGGGCCCGACCGTGTGCGTCATAGGGTTGCTCGCCCTTGTCATCGACAGGAACTGGGCCTTGGACCCTGGATCTGTTGGAGTCGGAGCAGGACTGAACCAGGCACACGCCCACCCCTTTCATGACGGAAAGCTGCGCTGGTTTTGTGGTTTTGGTTTAAAGTTCTGGTCTAAGGGAGGTGAGAGATTATATGGTTCACTCGCCAGCAACAATTGCCTTGATCATTGCCAGTTCCTGATTCACCGACCAGGTTACTTTGATGGTTTCAATTTTTGCTCTTAATCGGGAGATCGCCCACCAAAGCTTCCTGCTCAGCTCTCCCACAACACCATCTTGGGAACTTACGCGACACATTGACCCGCCTCAATCGCGAACGCAAAACACAGCATTACCACTACGTCATTACCAGTGCCTCGCCAACTACAAGCAATCGCTGCGGCGCCGCAGTAACAAAGCATCGAAACGATGGGCTTCAAGTCGATCCTCGGGATGGGGATAGTCTACCTCACCCTGACCGTCATCCACTTCTTCCAGTTCGTCCTCGCCATCACCGTCATCGGCCTCTATGGCACCGATCTCCAGCGCGCGAGAGAGGCCGACAGTTATGTTGACTCGAAATGGGTCTACGCCGTCGTGGTCGGCGCCATCTCCGCCCTGTCGGCCCTTCTTTTCATGATTCCCTTCATCCTACGCTTCGCCTTCACCTTCGTCTGGGATTTTGTCCTGTTCGTCCTCTGGATCGTCGCATTCGGCATATTCGGCCATGTGAGTGCCCCCGCGGCTGCCAGCCGGGAAAAAAGAATCAATGGCGTGACCACCTGCTGACATTGTTTCCACGCAAGATGTACATCAACGAGAATGCTGAGGGTGATGGCGGCATCGAGCGCATGAAGAACGCAGTGTGGGTGCTTCTCGTGAATGCTCTACTCTGGCTCATCACGACCATATTCATGGCCATCTACTGGTTCCGTCACCGCGAGCGCCACTCGCGCTTCACCGGCCGCGCCAGAGTCTAGAGGCAGAGTTGTCGCCAAATGATTTGAGCTCTATCGATGCGACGGCCGAGATGGGTCAAGAGCTGCTGGATCTGGCTCTTGGCTCGTCAGGCGTTGATCACAGTTCTGGTAAAGTGGTTCTAGACGAAGCAGCGTGACGATACTGGATTTTTCGTGATGCCCATGGGCGTCGGAGAGAGAATGGGTAATGGATTGATGAGCCGCGAGATTGATACCAGAGTGTGAACGCAATGACTCCCTTTATATGCCGCGCCCAGCGCACATGTATTTATTTTCCTTTTTCATACATCAGCCAGCATCTAGAAATATTTTGCTCAACACACACGGTCCTTGAGTATGTGGTCTGGTTGAGAAAGAAAAGAATGCCGTCGCGGCAATGGTGGTGATAAGTCACCTTGTAAAGACTGTCGTGATCGTCGCCCAAGACGCCTTCGGGTAGTAGATGCAGAATATACAAACCTAAGGACGTGGTGAGGCCCAGGATCAGCGTTGGGTGACTCTGTTGTGCTACAAACGAACTTGCCGTCTGGCACATTCGGAGGGCTGTATCAGATTCCGACCCAAGCGTCAAGACAGATGATCAAGATCGGCCAGATGAGGACTAAACGATCATAGATCTTCGCACAAAGCAGGGCCAGACGGGCGAATCTGTTGCTCATCACCTTCGAAGAAGAAGGCCGTTGGTGCGGACCGCGCTACGGGATCGATGAAGAGAAACTTGACTTCAATGGCCCACCATTGGAGCCACATGCGGCGCGATGGGACTGTGTTATGTGACATGATGATCTCTAGTTTACTGTCTCATTGATAACGCCAGCCGCCAAACCGAAACACCACTCAAAGTCCTCCTTTGCCGGGCTCAGCATTGTTGAGGGCCGCATTTCCCTCGCGGATGGTTCTCTTGTGCCTTGCCCCTCTAGCGCACAGCCCAACGCCATCCTCAAGCACAATGACGTAGGGGTCTCGGTCAGGCCAACACCCCGGCGGACCCTGCCCCTGCGTCCGCATCCTCTTTCCACATTTGCGCTTGCCCCTGTTCGACTGTCGAACATATAGCCCTCTGTTCTAATTTCCGGCGGTGGACAGGATACGAGTATTTCGAGAGCTGGGAGCGCCGCGGTTGAGGCGAGTGCGCGTGCGCATGGTGAGACTAGGTTAGAGGGGATGCAATCAGTGTTTGCTCGACCCTGTTGTGCCCTCATGTCATTTCAGATGAGTTGTGTTGAGCGGCGGGCTTCTGCATGAGATGCGGTCTTTGTGTGTAACGATCAGCATCGGCATTGAGGCCGCCTCCGCGAGCAAGTGACACGCTGACCACATGCAACCAAGCAGCCAGGCGGCCACGCAGTGTCACCCCCCTGGAGCCCGATCGAGCAGAAGCAATAAACGGTGCTGTGAAGACGGAGGGTCGAACAACAGACCAAACCGCGGCTTGTGAAAGGCAGATCGTTTCCTAGGAGGATGAGGCCCTGTTCCTCAGCCGGACCCCACCAGAAGGCTGTTTGATGCTGGTGCTACTCGGTGAGAGTGAGGAAACGATGTGATTCGCTACGGAAACCTGCAGCAGATGATCGTGTGGCGCAAGAGAGCGAATGCGAGTTCAACGACGTTGGGATGACGGGACACAGCGATTGTCCCAAGCCTCAACTCGTTGGGCGGCAGCCGGTCACAGAGCAAACTGAGGAGTAATAAGTAGTCTGGGCAGGGGACCAAGGGGTTAGGGGTCCAGGGGTTGAAGGACTAGGTAGGCGATCGTTTGCGATGGAACTGCCACGGTGGATTTTATGTTGCTCGTCACCGCCTCCTGAGGGGCGTGATATTTACTGGCCGAGGAAGATGTCAGGAAGGAGCAAGACGAGAAGGAGGAGAGAGGAGAAAGCTGTTCTTGCAACGGCAGGGCAAGGGGCGAAGAAGGGCTTGGCGAGAGAGGTGAGCTTGCGGAAAGCGCAGGAACAAATACCAGACGGTAGGGTCACTTTGGTTGAGTGATGCCTGCGTCGGGGTCCTGCGTGCCTGCCTGTCGTGCTGCCATTACTCACCTCTCCTTCCCGGCCTTGGTGGGTTGCTATACACCATCACAATCACTGCCACCTTCCTTCCGCCTTTGTCATCTCCACTGCCACTGCCAATAATCAGATGGGTACAAGCAAGTGCAAACGTGTCTGTATCTGGGGATAGCGCTTCCTGGCGTGCTGCCAGTCCGTGGAGACCTGATGCAGGCATGCGACACTAACAGGATGACCCCGACCCTGGCCGGGACGGAAGTTCGGCGAGCAGCCTCATGGAGAGGAGGGAGTGTGAGAGAACAAGGGAAGTTTGCATCTCCATCTCCATGGCTGCTACCTTCCAATGCCCATTTCCGACTTGGTCTGCCAAGAAGCGCGGCCTAGGCGGCAAGTCGTTGACCCGTTTCTCTGAGAAGCTGCGTCTCCCATTTCCATTCATTTTTCTACCTCATTGCCAAGAAGACGCATAGCCAAGGTTAAGGGCTCGTACCATACGTCCCCAAAGCCCTGAGGGAAATCCGAGCCATGATCATCTCCCG
This sequence comes from Verticillium nubilum, assembly GCA_002851675.1. Lineage (NCBI taxonomy): Eukaryota > Fungi > Ascomycota > Sordariomycetes > Glomerellales > Plectosphaerellaceae > Verticillium > Verticillium nubilum. The sequence goes on from NMXI01000030.1 coordinate 275,389, forward strand.
CTTTCGATTGCGGCGAACCACACACGACACGACACCACACCACTCACCCTCTCACTCCACACCTCGCGCGGGCACCCGTGTCCCCAATACATATCAGCAAGTGGAGGCAGCGGGGGAGGCATACAGCGTACAGTACTGCACAGTAGTAGTACTACCTACCTCACCTACGAGGGGGCGTGCGCTTCTTAGACGTCGGTCGCGGATTTCTCGACAGGCCAAGTATAGGGAAAACACTGGATCCCCTGGGCTGCTCATCCAAACAAATCATCTCCGTCCCGTCCCATCTATCATCTCCATCCCCATCTTCGTGGATCACTTCCAGCACCTGACAGTTGCCCAAAAACACAACCTACCCTCCGCCCTCCCACTGCCAATACCACTGCCACCCCCTCTTGATCATCTTTTCTTCCATCTTGATATTCACGCTTTGCTCGAACCTCCCGCAATATTAGTGTCTCCCGCTGCCACTGGACTACAGCCCCCGTATTGCAAACCCAAGAACCGATCTCCAAATCCCAGAATACACGATCGACAGACAACGCACATGCAAGAGCAGTCCGACCACGCCAGGGAAGCACGAGGAGGCATCGGGGTCGAATACGCCCAGGACGACCAGAACGACATCATGGCAACTCTCGGACGCTCTCTCAAATCACCAGTCTACCTGTCTCGAGCCAGCAGTAGTAGCAACGGCAGCCGGCGGCCCGCCCTGGCAGCGAGAACCTTCTCCCACTCCTCGGATATTTCGGTGGCTTCGGCCAACTCATGGACAGACGACCATCTCGACATTGGAGTCATGTCCGGCCTGAACACGCCCGCTTTGGAAAAGACGGTTGCCGAAACTCTTGTCGCGAAAGAGCACAAGCCGCATCAGAAAGGTCCGAAGGACCACGTACAAGGCAAGTCAAGATCGCATTTCTCTTGATTGTCAATCTCAGAAGGCCAAGTCATACCAACCTGTCGTTCGGTACAACCTGGCGTGGTACGGTTGGGGAAAGGATCGCACACTCGGCTGGTACTGTGAGCAGCCTCCATCCTGCGCCCCACCTCACGAACAAGCGCCCGGCCGGAGCGGGGTAAGCCACACCGTAGCAAGGTGAGGGAGGCGAGGGAGGTTGAGGTTGAGGTTGAGCTGAGGTCAAAGGTGGTTGTCCTCTGCCAGCTGCTGCCCGCTCGTCGCTGGCTCAGGCTGTAGGGCGTAGCACACCCCCCACCCCACCCCCC
>NMXI01000030.1:276714-293066 GCA_002851675.1 Verticillium nubilum
CCCCCCCCCCCCCCCCCCCTTCTGCCCCTGGTCCTGTCACTGCCTCGGGCGCAGCGGATGGTACCTCTTGCTGCGAGGGCATGATTCAGTGGACGATGCCGGTTGTGCCTCTGGGCCAGTTACCTTACCATTTCGGTCGCATTTTCCCGTCTTCTGTCCTTCATCTCTCCCTGCCTCCCCCCGTTATTGTTTTCCCTCGTGGCTTTTTCCCGTGCCCCATATTTCTGGAGAGACACGGAATTTTCACATTGCGATGAGACGCATCAGGAAGAAACCCACCAACTCCAGGAATCCCCCTGTAGTCCAAGGCCGCCAGCAGGTTTCTGCTGTGCAAGGGGCCGGGGGCTTCAGTGCAGCGTGGCGCGACGCCCAAAGCTAGCCTGTGGCGGTCCGCACTGGCCCGCCCGTGACGTCCTCCCATGCCTCCCTATCTTCTCTTTGCCTCTGTCTCCGCGCCATCAGTTCGCAAAAGCAAGCGCGAGTTAGCGAAGTCACAAAGTCACACCTGCGTCAGCGTCAAGCCTCAGCGGCGAGCGTCACGGATCGCAAGCCCACCCGGCCCACCCGTCATTCCCCACAGACACGGCCTGCCGCTCCGGCCTTCCCGATTAATACATTATTCGCCCGTCTTCCGCCTCGATTCCCTTTGCATCATTTTACTGATAAGTTGTTTGACCGCTTAGTGCAAGAAAAAGTACAGCTCGATTCTGCTGCACCTCCGTCCTTTGATCTCAGCCTCAACGCAATCGAGTCCTCATCTCTTCAATCTGCGAGGTCCGCAAGATCTAACCACATCAATCCCATTACCATTGAACTCCCATCTGCAGGGAAGTTCAAGTCGGGCCCTCATTGTACCCCTCCGGAACCTTTATCTGCCCGTGGAGACGTTCCTGGGTAAGTTTCTGAATTCACTTCGCCCCTCAACCCGTGTGGCCGCCTTAGGAAAATCATGCATCATCGACTGACCGACCAACTTAGCGGTTATTTTCCCCTCCACGAAGACCCAAAAGCTCGACTTCATTGTCCACACCCTTTCGCCGTGGCCAGGCGATCTCGAAAGCAACGGATTGACCCTGCCATTCAACCTCTTGTTCTCCCCGCTGCTGCTGCTGGCACTTCCAATCTGCCGGCCATGACGGAACCAACAACGGTTTTACTTGCGGCGCAGTCGAACGAGCCGCGCTCCGACCTACCCGTCGCCTCCTATCTGCCCAGCGGCGTTCGGGACACCACCCTCCCCATGGGCAAATACTATCCCTCCAACTATGAGACGCGAAACGTTCCGCCACCACCCCAGCTGTCCTCGGAGCCGGCACCAGTGCAACCTCGCCCTGTTGCCGTTGCCGGTCTCTCCTCGTCTGTCAAGTCAGATACCCAAGTCCCTACCCTGTCGAACGAAAGCTTTCAGGCGAACCGTCAAGATTCGGACATCCGAAGGAAGCTCGCGCAATACCAGCGAGACATGATCGCCCAAGCCAGGCTCGCCGCCACGGAAATATTGGGCAGCTCAGCAAAGGGCGTACCCTCTCCACAATCGACTACAGCGACAGTCATGCTGAACGGCATCCCCCTTGCTGGTATGCGTCACTTCACAGCCTCATGCGGAGGCAAGCCGCTTTCTCCGAGGCTTCTTCCATTAGGCAGCCCTGGCCCCGTAACCCCCATGGATCTTGAAGGTGGCGAATCGGGCTATGTCGACCGTGGATGTGGCTCCTCCACTTTCGGCGACATTATGGGGCGGTCGGGTGCCTCATCCCCAGCGATTGAAGCAGGCGCTGGCCGCTTGTTCTGACAACACTACGCAGTGAAGTCTCCTTTCAACCAAGAGAGAACAGCAATAAGAAAAAAAAACGTGAACCGAACGAGGTATTGGGAAGACAGAATAGGCGCAAATTACACGCAGTAACGGCTTGGAGAGATCGACATCGGTTTTATGATACCCCCCCGGTACCATGACAAGCTACGGCTCATGGTTTGGCTCCATCCGGAGTAATTCATTGGCATTTAGCACCACATTCGCTCACATTTTGCGAGTTTCGCCTGATTTTCGTTTGTATTGGAACATTGTCTGGCTTCAATTATGGTGTGCATTGTTAGTAGAATGAGAAATTCAAATGACCTCACATCATTGCGCAAGTATGTCAATACGAATATCTTGCGAATCTTTATTGTCACCAACAAAGCGTTCTGCGCATTTGACCTCCTGCAATCACTGGGTAGGCCGGCAAAAGTTGGCCGGAAATTGCCCCTGCGCGCCGTTGAGCTCACCTGTCCACCAATCATCCATGGTCTGCGTCTTCTTGATGATCCTAATCCTGTCGCCCTCACGGAAGGCCAAATCTCCTGCCTGGCCCCCGGGATAATCGTGTTGTGCGATGACATATTCGACCGGCGCGGATTGAATGCGCTTGGCCGGCGGGGGTGGCGGGGGCTTCTTTTTCTTGACAAAGGAGGCGGCGCCGTTACTGCTGCCTTGCGGTGTACTGGTGGTGGAAGAGCCGATCTGCGAGGCGTGGCCGAAGTAGTCACCACGCTCACGAGAGGCCGAGTAACCCGGGGAGACGCGGGCGCTGCCGGGCGTCTGGCCCATGGTGGCGGTGGTGAAGTCGGTGGGGAGGCCGAGGGCGGATGACTTCCTGCTAAGATGGGGAGAGCGGTCCGTGGAAGGTGTCGTGGCACTGCTGGCGGAGGGTGCCTGGTGAATGGAGGTGTTGGAGGTGATGCGGGCGGGCCGCGGTAGTTCGGCACCCTCGGCGGGCTTGCCGCCCGACTTGAACCCAGACGTCATACGACTGAAGCCATTGCGAGTGGAAGTGACGGCGCCGGAGCCTTTGCGCGACTGGGAGTCGTCGGTGATGTGCATAGGGCGGCCAACGGCGCTGCCGTGCACGAGGGTATTGATCGACTCGATTTCGCGCTGGACAGGTTGGAAGCTGGCTGACCACTCGGCAACGACATCCTCCATGGATGGCGACGGCGAGTCGAAGCCATTATTCTGGCAATAGTTATGGAGGACTGTGTAATAGACACCCAGGAGGCGGTTCTCGACGCTCACGAGAGCGGCGAGGAGGTAGGGGATGAGGCTGAAGGTGGCCAAGACGAGAGGAGGCAGAGCTTCTCGGAGATGGTCGTCGGCAATTTGGAATTCCTGGTCCACGGGTTAGGGGCTGTCCCTGATGAGCAAGACGAGTTCTCAGTGGGCAGTACGCACCTCGCCCATAATAGCCATGTCACTCTCAACTTTGGCAAGGGCCACGTCCTCCTTCGGCGTCCTGTCGGTCTTTTTCTGCAGCTTCTTGACCTTGTCCTGTGCCTTCTCGTAGTCGAGGCGCTTGTTCTCACGTTTCTTGATTGTCTTGCGTATGGGCTGGATGTGGTCGCGGGCGTCGGTAGCCGGGCGGGTGACTTGAGCGTCGATGCCGGCGACCTCTTGCAGAAGCTCGTCTTTGAGTTCGGCGTAGGCTTCACGCAAGGCGAAGGTCCGAGTGAGCTGCAGTTCGGGAGTTGGTTCGCTGGGACGGCGGGGTCCTTCTGTGGCGCCAGCGATGGGATCATAGAGGCCTTCAAATTCTTTGACCATGCCCCATTGCGAACTAGCAATGGCCACCCAGGCATCTCGAAGCTGCTGTGTGCTTTCAACAATCTGGGAGAAAGGGAAAGTCAGCTCTCAATTGGGGAAGCAGCAGGAGGGGGGGGGGGGGGAGGGGGGATACCTTGGCGAGCATTTTATCCGCGTCGTCGTAATCTTTAAGCATGACGGAGACTTTCGCATTGTCACCAGGACCTTTGCTCATTATTTTACCGAATTTCTTGTTGATTCGGTCCATGGTGACGATGTTCAAGCTCTGCTTGTGGGCCTATTTGCTTGTTGACTTGTCGAAGGGGTCGTAGTCGCGGTGGCGGTCTTTGTCGTGGTCCAAGTCCAGACTTGGTGGTGTTCGAAGGATTACGTATGTCTCGTAAAGAGCTACAACGAGCGTGGCAGAGCTCGCACCAGGCGACGGATGTGGCGGCGATTCGGGCGAATGAAAGATTGCACAGTTGCACCAGTGCAACCAAAGACGCTAGACTTTATAGATACCTGCTAAAGAACGCGACCAAGGGTTTGCTCTGCTAGCTGAGGGGTAAAGAGTGAGTGGTCGGGACAGGCTCCGCCGGGGGGGATATTGGCATTCGTGTCGAGTTGGGACAGCCAAGAGTGCAACTTGCGGGCAGTTGTGGTGGATGGGGTGAGGGAGGAGAAGACCGTTTAGGCCAACAGAATGACTCCTTGCAGTTCCTCAATAACCTCAAGCCTGCTATTCGTGCTCAGGCCCCCTTCTCCACGCTGTATTCAGCAAGCCAGGTTAGAAATGCTGCCAGTGCCCACCCATTGCATCCTCTGATGATCAGACGAGAACTTGTGTGCCTGTTGTCATTATTATGGAGAAGAAAGCTTCCAAGAGCCCCCAATGGTGCCTGCAACAGGAAGCGGGCCGGTATCACCAGTCACTCCCCTGTTCATGCTTGAACCGAAGGGGGTTAGGTACCTAACGTACCTGGCCACGTTCACAGGACGCCGCCTCAAGTGGATGCCAAAAAAAGCCGGACTGCAAATCAGCCTAGGACAGGTGGTATTCAAATACGACCCCAACTTCAGTAACCCCCTATCCCCTTACATCTCAATCAAATGGTCTAAAACTCTCTTTGATGATATATCAAGCGTAATTTTCTATTACAGCTCAACTTTTATCACCATTGGATCATTGGTAGGTGTAGTGACACGGTTTAGAGTAAGCTCCCCATGGAGGAGTCCGGCTACTTTTGTCAAGCACCTGCGCCTCTGAATTGCAGTGACCTAAGGTACCTAAAGGTACGGTAGGTACCTTACCTTACCTTAGGTATTATTATTAGTATATTTGTGTCCCTATCGAGACCAGATCCATGACCAGAACGCATCGGCAGAGCCGTCTGCTAAATCGTCGACAACACATATGAAGATGTCGTTGTTCTTGAGGTTCGGTACATTTTGAAAAAAAAAAAAAAAAGCCGGTGATGATTTGCTCAACGGGGCTTGCGAGCGCATCGGCTGCATCGCTGCATCGGCTGGACTCCTTTCCAGACCCTCGTGACGGCCAAGGCGGCATAATGGGAGGGCGATGCTCCTCGATTGCTTGAATCTTCAAAAGCAGACACCCATCCCTCAGACTGATGCTCGGCTACCAACCCCAAAAGGACCGCATGACGCGGGTAGCAGCTATCGTACTACATGATAAGTCCTACGCCAGGAACAGACTGACAAACATTGCGTTGCTAGAAACCTGCCTCCGGGATAATGACGCCGGGCGGCCAGGCTTGGGGGACCATCGCACCTCTGATCTTCTGGGAAAGACGGCCAGGTCACGAGGGTCGGCCGCCAGCATCCCTTTAACGACGGTAATTGTCTCAGGTACTTGGTGGTCCGTGCTCAAGGTCACCGCCTTCCCAGTCTTAACTACCCCCGGGAAAGCCAGCGACTTATCATATGCCTGTACAGTACCCGCAGGTCCAAGTTCCTCTTCATACAGTTATCAGTACCACACCTGGATCTACATGTATTATGGATCCGCGGGTGTAATATGATTGGTTCCATATATGTCTGCCAGTGATTATTAAGAAATTCGGTACGTGCCTATGTACCTGAGTCAATTACCGTCGTTAAAGGGATGAGAGAAAGTCACATGATCTGGCGTCGTGCTTTCATCTCCCATCGCGCTACCCCCACCCATCTGGCCGCGTCTCTTTTACTCACATGCGAGCACACGAGACCGACTTTGAAAGCGAGGTCAACACCACGACTGTGACGATCTGGTTTGTACAGCAAGCCGTGCCCTCGATTATATGCCTCCATTATTCTGGCTTCTCGAGGATAGCTACGCAAGCATCAATCTCTGGTCATGCGAACTACCCGAACTTGGCGGCTTCCACCCCGCTTTCCCACGCCAAAATGAATGCTCTCAGTAGCTCTCAGTCCGACACCCAAGTCGGCGCTGTCACTGCGGCCCCGGTCCTCGACTATGCCTGTCTATTCTCGCACGACCTGAAACGTAAGCAAAAGCGATGGCAGGATGGACGGCTCAAATTTCACTGCTTCAACAAGAGGGTGATGGTCTATGACGAGCGTGGCAACTTCATCGGCGATATGCATTGGACGATGGATCACGACTTTGATGAGGGAGAAGAATTTCAACTCGAGCGTGGATGCGTCATCGTACAGGTTTCCGAATGCTTGGGACGCAAAGAACAGGATCTATCGGCGTTGATAGACAAACGATACAAAGACAAGGAAGAACGACAGGCCCATGCTGCCGCCGCCGCAGCAACCAAGCCATTTCGGCCAGCACCAACACCACATCGACCACCCATGCCCGTTTCTCGCCCAGCAACAGACATAGCAACCCCTCGGGCAAACCAGCTCGGCCGTGCGGTCCTCCCTCAAGTCTCGCCTTTCGAGCAGCGCAACCTTAATGCTCAAGGTGCCCACCAGCAGGACGAGAAAGCTCGGCCTGCCAAACGGCGGAAGCCAGAACTATCGCCACCGAGCAAGAGCGGGTATGCTAGGAGCCTCTTCGGGGCTCCACTAGCGCTGTCTGCTTTCACGTCGAGCGCCTCACAGCAGTCCCATGCAACGCTATCACAACCCTGCGATACTCGAGCTGCCAAGAAAGAACCGTTTGTTCCTCGTTCGCGAACCATGCCCAGTCTCCTTAAGGTCCAGTCAGCAGTCTTGGCCGACACTCCTTCGAAGCCCCCCAAAACGGCGAATGAGTCGAATCACACTATCGTGCCTGACAGCTCCCCTGCGCTAGACTCCGTCCTTGATGATGGGAAGCCCGCGGAGCCTCGCGTGAATCCGCCAGCTGCTGCTCACAAACGTCGGTCAAATGCTGACTGGTCATTTCCCAAGTCATTACATCAGAGTAGATACCTGGCAGAAGAGAATGAGCCTGCAAGGTCGGCTGTCGCGGTAGGGGAAGTGCGAAAACCCTCCCCACGATTAGTGGCTAAAGAAGGCACACTGCTACAAACGTGTAAGACGAAACGAACCTCACTTCTTTCTGTTGCACGGAAGCGAGCTGTGCCGGCGACCTCTCATGAACAGCTCGAAAGCCCGACCGCAGCAACGACCGATCCTACATTCCCTGCTGCGGACACTCAGAGTTCAATTGAAAGAACCAGTCTCATTGCGAGCACCAAGCGGACAAAAAAGCGTGGTCTTATGATAGCTTCGGAGAAAACCAAGACCAGCAAGCGGTGCAGAAATGTTGCAGACGAGCCTGACCAGAGGCCCGCGAAATCAACTCGCTCGTCTCGCGGGAATGGCGCGGAAGTCACTTCAACCGAAAACAGACGACGTAAAGTATCAGCCGGCTTGATGTTCGATGACGAGGATGTCATTGACATTAGCGATGATGCTTCTTCTGCTTCATCAAAAAACCCCGGCGCTGAACCAGTCGAGACTATAACCAAGACAGCAATCCCGAGATTGACGTCTCGCGCTGTCAAGAGGACCAACCCCCTTACACAGATGCATGTCGCGGAGAGCAAGCAGAAGGATGCTGAAACAAGCGACGAAGACAATGGGTTCCGGCGGCGCGTCAGAAGTAAACGCGCGAGTTCGCCTCTGGAAGAAGCAGTCTCGGACGTGCATATCTCTGCTTCGAGCTCTATTGAATCATCAAGCCCTCAGCCTCCTGTCGAAGCACCCTGCCGAAAACGAGCTGAGCATCAGCAAGACCGCCCACAGCAAGTCGTGCACAACAGGCCACATTTAGCTACTTTACGTCGCAGTGTCAAGAGCAAAGAAATAATCGGGTTCTATGGTAGTGCCAACAGTTCCCGGGAAGCCGCAGTTCTCGCTCGCATGCGCGAGTCAACGGCCCTTACGGAGGCGGAAGAGGAGCGTGCAATGATAGAGCAGGCTCGAATGGCGGAGGCGAAGAAGAAGGAGGTTGCAGAAGAGAGGTTGAGGCAAGAACAGTTACGCGCGGAGGAGGCGCGGCAGAGAGAAACTCAGGAGGCGAAGGCACGGGGTGAAGCAGAAGAAGCAGAACGACAACGACAGCTGCTTGAGTCGCATGCTCGAGAGGAGGCTCGGAAAGAGAAGATGGCAATGGAGGCGCGTGAGAGAGAGGCACGTGAGAAAGTGGCGCGTAAGAAAGAGGCTCGAGAAGAGGAATTGAGTCGACAACAAGCCCGCGAGCGAGAAGCCCGCGAGAAAGAGGCTTGGGAAGAAGAGAAGCGACGTCAAGAGATTCGAGAACGGGAGTCTCGCGAGCAGAAGACCAGAGAAGAGGACCTACGACAACAGCTGATACGCGAGAGAGAGGCTCATGACCGTGAGACCCACGAGAGGAGGGCCAGAGCGGAAGAGGAGCAACGACAACGGGAGCTTCACGAGAAACAGTCTCGCGAGCGGGAAGCTCGTGAGCGGGACGCCAAAGAAAAGGAAGAGCAAGAAAGAGAGGCTCTTGCGAGAGAAGCCCGCGAGAGGGAGGCCCGGGAGGCAGAAGATCGCGAGATGAAAGCACGGGAAAGGGAGGCTCGCTTGGAAGCACGAGAGAAGGAGGCCCAGGAACGTGAGGCCCGCTTGGAGGCTTGGGAACAGGAGAATCGACTCAAGGAGGCTCGAGAAAAGGAGGCCTGCGAGAAGCAGGCTCAGGCTGACGAGAATCGCCATAAGTACGTCAAAGAGAAGGCCAGACTACCCAAGTTTGTCCCACCGACAAGGCCTAGTAAACTTGGGGTGGCAGTACGAGCCAGTCTCTCTCGTGGCGCATCTCAGACCGGTTCTGGCGATGGAGACTCGATAATCGTAGGCGCCTCGACAAATGTGGTGAACCCTGCGACTCGGAGCCGGAAAGCGGCCGAAAAATCGCATGCCACGGGTCAGCTGTCCCGAGCGATGATACCAGTCGCAGACACAAGTATAGCAGCTGACCGCAGACCAATGGTTTCAGGACAGGGACAGTCCACGACTCCTAATACTACCATGCCTGGCTTCACGCGGGTGAATGGTGGCCCTTGGAGCATACAGGCTCATGATTTGCTAGGCATCGGACGGCCCTCATAGGGCGGCTGCTCGTGAGCAGGGCCGGGGACGTGGGAGCAATTGCAATTCCGTTGAGTCGGCGCATCAGATGGGCAGGCAATATTCTACTGGAAAACTTCTGGGCGGTAGCTGTACTTACAACGTGACATAAAGCGATGGAATTCCTGCCAATCTACTCTTGCGCACTGGACCCCTAAATTTGACATGGCGATGACACCTAGCTTTAGAGGAGTTGAGGGTTCTCGGAACGATCCGCAATCTCCTCTTAGGCCTAATCACAAATCTCTGTGCGTGGGTTATTTCGTCTGCAGCATTATGGCAGATTTCATTCTAGATCATGGTCTAAGGTCATTGCAGAGCCAGCTTTTGCGTATTTGTGAAAGGGTTCACACCAAGGGACTGGAAAGGCTACCGCGTCAGCTCCAAAGGTGGCTGCTGTGTTGTAGGCTTCCGATGCCTGCTTCACAATATGGGGCTGACTCATAAAGTCCGTGTTCGTGTTTTGCGCCTTGCGGTGCGCCTACATTGGAGCGGTGACTCTGACTAAAATCTGACCCTCCCCTTCAGTGCCCACGGAACCGAAATCGTCGGCCCGCCAAGCGCGGGGTGCACCGAGAAGGGGCCTGTGGGGACGCGGGAGGCAACCCCTGTCAGAGAAACTACAGTACAGCTGCGTCGTGTGCGGATGAGCAGCATGATATTCTGATAATAATGGTGGTTGGGTGGAAGCTCAAACGGGGCCACCGCTGCCTGGGAATTGCAGTACGAGTAATAAACAGGCCGAGGTGCGTCTGTACTGGTACCTGCGACAAGACCGAGTGTCAAAAGAGGCATGAGGATCCGTGGCTTGCGTTGACTCACATTCTATCACGTGATCTATGCTACACCATCTGTGCCATTGGCCAATCAAGCTCTTATGTCCTCGCCGAAGAGCCTGCAGCATCCGTGCAGGAGTGGGCTTTATCGACCAATAGTGGCTCAACCACAGCCCCTCTCGCCATCTAGATCAGTATACGATTGGTCGTTAGAAGGGCAGTCTGCACCAACGCGCTAATCCCCTTTCAGCTCGCCGACGGTCTCATCCTAAACCACCCACTGCGCCTTCCTGGATCACGGAGGGTGCGCTTGTCAGATAGCTCACTGAAATACCCTTCGTGACTCCCGCCCGTCGAGATCTAGATTGCCTCCTCTTCTCCTCCCGTTTCTTAGATCCTCGCCACCAACATCCTGATCACATCAGGCTACGAACAGCTCGATCCTCCAAGCTAGTATAGCTTCAAGTTCCAGACTAAGCATCTGCTGGACCTCGCCTCTTGGCCGATCCTCGCGCCTCGTTTGTGTCTTGTATGTCAAGCACCAACACCGAATACTTTCATCCTCCGATCACCTATCGTCAAGAACAACCGTCTCATCAGGGTTCGTTGCAGCGTTCCGAAGCTTATTTCCAAGACACTCTAGGACTCATCTAAACTCAGGCTCTTTGACTCTCGACATTGAATCTACCCCCAAGTACCATCGTTCTGGCTTCCTCACTCCCCAGACATTCATCTCACAAAAACACCGCCCTCTGCAAACAACAACCCATCCAACCTGCGACCATCGTCAACTCTAACGCAATGACGGCCATGCTTCGGAACGACTCCGTGCAGGGCTTTTCGGTCTCGCAGCCCAACCTGGGCGCGGCCCTGCAGTTCATCCCTGCTATGGGCACCCAGCTGCTTGATGAGCTCATTCACGCATACATCCCCGGCAATGCCTCCATCCAGGACAAGCGCTCTTTCGTTTCCATGGACTTCTTCGAGTACTCTCGCCTGACTGGGGAGACCTTCAGGTACTACCCTGTCGGAGCCTTTGCCCGAAGCGCCGCGACCTCGTCTGCCGGCTCGAGCCCCGCTCAAGACTCTGGATACGCATCCCAGTTCGTCTCTCCTGTCATCTCGGACGGCAGCTTCTCAACCCCCGCCTCTGTCGCCATCTCGACCCCCGCTTCCTTCTTCCACGACTCGCTCGCTCCCCAGGCCTCCAAGAAGGCCCTCAAGAAGGGTGCTGCTTCCTCGTCTCGCTCTCCTACTGGCGACTTCTCCCATATTCCTGGAATGAAGATCATGACACGCGACGGCCAGGACATCACCAACTCGGCCTCTCGCGGCTGCAAGACCAAGGAGCAGCGTGATCACGCGCACCTCATGAGGATCATCAAGGCATGCGATGCTTGCAAGAAGAAGAAGATCCGATGCGACCCCAGCCACAAGAAGCGCTCGACAACACAGGCACAAGCTCCGGCCCCATCGCAGTCTCAGTCACGACCGAAGTCCTCCAAGAAGGCTAAGCAAGCTGCAACAGAAGCGCCAGTCGCCATGCCGCGAGATTTAGTGAACTTCGACCCATCCTCTTTTATCATGGATGCCTCTTTCGCCGACTTCGAGCTGCCCGAGATGACTGCCGACTACCAGGAGACCTGGGAGTCTTTCGTTCAGTACGATGATGAGCCCATGTACGGCGTTCCTGGCGACTATGACTTCTTCTTTGACCCCGCTGGCCACTTCTCCCCCGAGTCCAACGCCTCGGTATCCTCTTCTCAGCCAGCTGTTGCTACTCAGCCACAGCTCGTCGCACGACCACCAACCACACCACCGGCCCTTCCGTACATGGCCGCTGGCAACTCTGGTTCCAACTACGTCGACTTCGACCTGTTCTCGCCTGCCGCAAGCTTCGTCGACGACGAGTTGATGCCCATCAACGACATTGGTGCCAACTTCGGCGGGGAACGTAGGAGCGACAACGTTACTTCCAACACTCAGCAATCCTCATCGAACGCCATCGCGGGCACCAACACGACTGGCTCTGTGCCAGGAGACCTCCGAATTCAAGATTGGCCCGAACCGGGCCTACCGTGGTACGACTCGGGTGTGAACGCTCTGGGCAAAGAAAGGCAGACTCAAGTCCAGAACACATCGGCTGTGGCATCAGATGAGAGCCACAGCCCCTTGTCTTACGCACCATCTGTAGTATCCTCACGACTCCCCGACACACTGGTCGTATGTCAACCCCTGTCCCGGCCCAATACAATGTCACTAACAAGTTGTCAGGATGGACCAAACCAAGATGTGCTGAGGCCAGCGTTGTCCGCAGCTCGCCAAGCTACTTCGTCAGCCAGCCATGACAGGCTAGACACTGTTCAGTCTCGTCTTCGTTCACGTGTTGTGAATGGCGAGGTTGTGCACGGCGTCGCGGCAGCCAACTCGGCACCACTATCGAGCGTAAGCTCTTCGGTTGTCATTCCTTCCCAAGTCGCTATCATCTCGCCCGCACCACTGTCGACCGAGATTGCGGCACGACTAAGGACCGGCGGGTCACTGCAGACTTCACAGATCTCCTCGCATGTCAACCTTGCGACTGCGACGAGCACCCTAGATGCTTGCAGCAGCAACAGCAGCGTACCTGGGACTTCTGTCGCTAGGTCATGCGGAGGCGATTCGACCTCTGCCATCCTGCCCACACCCAGTGCGATCAGCACGCTGGTGGCGTTGGGCGCCCTTGGTTGCCTACCCCTGTCTCTGGTGGTATGCTTCCTCTACTTTGTACTTGGGCTTGTTGCCCTGGGGTCGATCTTCAGCCCCAAGACCGCATGGTCAGGTACGGATCAGAGAATCCACAAAACCACTCCCTTATCCAAGAGTCAAGACGACAAGCAGAGCTTCCTCTCTCGACGATGCGAGAGCTGGAGGTTCACGGCACATCACGAGTGTCGCCATATGGAAACGTTCCATCCCACGATGGGGCGCCTGGCGACTTCTAGGTTGCTGGCGCTCACTCGGTAAAAGATGAGCCACCTCGTTCTTGTTGTCTTTTGACTGGATGCAGCCTCTCCTCACTCCGTGGTGTCGTCGCTCGACGACACAGCCTGCGGATGGGGTTGCTGCGCCGTGTAGCTGTACACTTTAGCGTGTGTACTGTTGTCGGTTGTTTGGGAGCATTTTTGGTTTTATGAGATACCCCTCTGTTCTTCATTTTGGTCCACGTTTCTGCCTCGGTGGTGGTTTTGCCGGGACCGGCAAATGGGTCAATCAGTGTGGAAGGTTTTTGGGGGCTTGGGAGGTGAGGTAGCTGGGGATGTGTGGTTGCTACTTCTGTGCCTATCTATCAATCTACTGAATTGGCTGAACATTGAAATATGCATGACTGCGGTGTGATTGTGTTTATTTGTACGTATCTAACATGCCCTCCCGGAACTAGTGTGCGAGTATGTTCTTTGTGGTTGCCGACGTTGAGTGAGGTCGTTCGGTATCACGTGATGCGCTCCACTTTGCTGAGCATTGAGGTTCTGAAAATATTCTCCGTCAGAGACATAGACAAACGATGCTTTGAGTAACTCCCCGTGCAAAACTCTATTCGAACTTCCTTGGGCGATTGATGTGCTTGAGTGGTAACTCTTAATCCCTGAGCCATTGTTCTGGCGCAATGCTGATGTGATACGGTCTTCAGCTCTTAGCTTTACAAACATGCAACAGCCAGCCCAGTGGCTGAGTATGAGCTTTTGACTGACGTTGATATCATATTGAACGTCAAATACCCCTTGGTTTTACGGGAAGTATATCATCGAGATCAATTACTGGGGGTACACTGAGCTCTAAGAATTTGGGGTGGCCATTTCATTTCAGTCAGAGCCCAACTAGCAGCAGGCAGACAAAGACAACGTCCACCAGCTGCCGATATAGATTGCTGGGGAAAGTGCGGCAGGTACAGAGGGAAGGTGCTACACGCCGGGCGTAACTTCCATGATGGCGAACCGACTTACCACCTCGGCTTCGAGCCAGGCTCCGTCCCAGCCAGCAGCAGCTTCAACAACTGCTGCCTCACCACCCTCAACCCCGCCACTTGAGGGAAAGCATCGCTTTTCTTCGACCGGCCGATTCCTGAACCGCTTCTTCCGCCGTCTCATTCCTCGTTCTCCTTCATCCGTCTCCTCATCACAATATAGTGAGTCCGAAGGCACAACCACAACAGCCTCCGGCCTATCAGAAGAAAACAAGCCAGAGGAGAAAGCAGGGATAAAGAGTGACACCATGGCGCCCAATCCTCTACTCGCCAGTGCGCCAATGCAAGTCAGCCAGGAGAATCGACCGCCCATGTCCAATGAGCTCGATGGCTCGATGGCCCGCCTCTCCTTGAACAATGTGTCGCCTGGGAAGCCAGGCCTACCCTCCCCAGTTGGCTCCCAGCAGCAGCCGGAGGTTGACGTCGACAAGGAAAAGGCGACTCACAAGAGCTTCATGGATCAGGCCCTGGACATGGTATGAGCTGCGCTAGAGAAGTCCCAGAAGAAAAAGAAGAAGAAGAAGAAGAAGCTGACCAGGTCCCTCAGGCTCGCCTTGCACTCCGCACCAACGAGACCCCCGTCGGCTGCGTCATCGTCCACAACAACAAGGTCATTGCCAAAGGCATGAATGCGACCAACGTCACCCGCAACGGCACTCGCCATGCCGAGTTCATGGCCGTCTCCGCCCTCCTCTCCTACCGTCCCGAGGGCGTGGCCTCGGATGACGCGGGCGCCGAACCCCGCCATGTTCCCACCGAAATGTCCGCTGCCGAGCGCGAGCAGCGGGACCGCGAGAAGGACGCCGAGCTCGGTCCCGATCCAAGCCTCAACGACACCCCCTACGTGAAGAATGGTCATCTGTACCCGTACGGCCAGAAGCAACATCCTGACCCTCGCGTGCCGCGCTCCATCATTCGCCAGTCCGTTCTGTACGTGACCGTCGAGCCGTGCGTCATGTGCGCCGGACTACTCAGGCAGTTGGGTATCCGGAAGGTCTACTTTGGCGCTGTGAATGACAAATTTGGTGGTGCCGGCGGCGTTTTCAGCATCCATCTGAACTCCATCAGGCCACAGGACAAGCAACACATCAAAGAGTCTCCCATGAACGATGAGAGCACGACGTCCCTCTCACGCCCCGCGTCAGCTCATTCTTCCCAACCTCCACCAAAGACCCAGAATGGTGGTCAATACCACATGCCCCAGTCCAACCCTGATGGGGACGGCGGCAATGTTGAGCGCGGCTTCGAAATTGAGGGCGGGTGGGGACGTGAGGAGGCTGTGGGCCTGCTGCGGCGCTTCTACGTCCAGGAGAACGGTCGAGGTAAGCACATTGGATCCGTCGCTGAAAGCTGAAGACTGACTTTTCGCCAAAGCTCCCCAGCCTCGGAAGAAGGAAGGTCGTGCCGCTCGTCTCGCGGCCATGGAAGCGGGAGTCACCCCGGACTCCCAGGGTGTGGTCACGGGCGGTACGCCGGAAGAGGTGGGCTCCGCTGAGGCGGTCGATGAGAAGGCACCGACGACGAATGCCGAGAACCCGCTGCAGACGCCCACGTTGGAGACCACATCAGACCCGCTTTTCGGAAGTGAGAAGACTGGCTGAAAGGGGCTGCGGCTAGTAGCAGGAAAGGTGGACATCACGGCGTAGATACAAGACACGACAGGGTAGTATCCTCAGTGATCGGCAGGCCATACACACCATTGGAAGTGGTCTTAATCTACACCAGGTCAGACAGCGGCTGAGAGGCTGTGACTGAGACACCATGGCCAGGGCCGGCAGTCTGTGTACAGTCTAAATAATACCAGTGTCTCATTCTATGCGTGGAGGAACCCTGGGCCGTCGTTTACCTACAATGGCAGTGAAAAGTAATGTGAGGCATCAGAGACAAGGCTCGCTCGTGATTTCGACGACTCCATGAAGAACACAGTAGCAATCGCTCGCGTCAGTCTGTCTTTATCTGCAAGTGTAAAGTCGAAGGGGGGATATCAAATTTTCTACCTAATACTGATGACGGTAGAGGAAGAAGAAGAAAAGTTATGTACCCGACTCGTGAGATCGTCTCAAAATTTACCACGTGGAATCATCTCAAAATACCGTTGTCATGAGCTTCGTAACGCCGCTTACACCCCATCATTCATAAGAAAATCCAATCTAGTAAACCTTCAACATGATAACGTTGCTCACCCACTTACGGGCCACCCCCCCATGTGGGCCACCCCAAAATCCCTCACCGCCACCCCAACCACCCTTCTACAACCTAACGTATCTTTACTAATTCTGCACCAATTCCTTCCAAATTCAGGATATCATTACTTCAGTTACCAATGCCTCGATATACAGAAGATGAAGTCAACCAGGCCCTCGAGGCTATTACAAACGGCGAATCTATCCGGAAGGCTTCCATACAGTGGGGAATTCCGAGGGCTACCCTTCAACGCCGTTTACAAGGAACGCAACCAAGGAAT